>JAYJLU010007004.1:0-10625 GCA_036873645.1 Minona dolichovesicula | reverse complement strand
AAGAAATGATCAACTCTTTAAATCCTCCTCGACTGAATCCTAACCAATAATTACTCAAACAAATTTAGGTAAAGCAGAGAATCTCTTTATTTAGGAGGTCTGGACAGTGCTGTGGAGTGTTGTCCCATAGATCTCAAAATCTCAAAGAATTCGTGAATTGAAATAAAGAGTAGATTTTTCTATCTGTTTATTCTAAACGATTTTCATGTTTGTCAATATCAGGTGGAACCAATTATACCATCCACGACAGGTTACTCTTCTGCAGGATACAATCCTATTCCTCCCCCTCCTTCAACATCTCAGTTCGCTGGTGTTCCCTCTAATTATGTTCCCTCCAGTTTGAAGGAAATGTTGGAGATCCGTTGTCAGGAGAAGGGCCTCATCTTTCATCCCATTCCCTCTCGATTTTACGAGGCCAAACAGATCTATCGACTGGGTAATGTGCAGGTGTATCTCGACAGGAATGTGGTCTTCCTGTGGCAGGGCACCCTGTGGCAGCCAACTTCCATTCAAGAATTGTTAAAGAAAGCTTTGTAGAATATCAATATTCACAGTTTACCAAATTTGCAATTGTAAATAAATTACATTTAATTGTAAATATTAATATGAATTCAATAAAACATTACAATATTTATCTTTTTAATCATTAAACCTGATCAGAAAAATTGACTTCCATCTACATTTATATTTATAATCGGAAAAACAAATCATAATATGATCTAAACGAGGATTTAACTGCGAAATATGGGACATATTCCATAGAAAACCTACCTTAGAGCTTATTTCTCATTTCGAGCTAGGACTTCAAAGTTGAAATTGTAATTTTTGGCAAAATATTTTTATAACAAATATTTGATCTACTCTCTGTTTTCTTTCTTTTCACCAAATGTTGTGTGTATAATATTATATTAATATTAATAAAACGCTCTCCTGAAAAATTTGGTACATAAAATTTTTAAAAATTCATAACTTTTTCTTTAAATAACCCATCAACTAGCTTTTTTCCATAGTTTAGATTCTTTCCAAATATTGTGAATATAATAGCTAGCTCGAAATGAGAAATAAGTTCTAATAAGGTAGGTTTTCTATGGAATCTGTCCCATATGATTATTTGTTCCAAATATTCATAATATTTATAACCGTTTATTTAAGATATAGAGGGAATTCAGTGGAAAACAACTAAATAAATTATAGATAAAGTTGTAATATTATCCATGGTACTGCGGATACACTATAATTACTCAATCTATATATTAATATGAAATATTGCTACTTTTGTATATCACTTCATGGATCAACAGTGCAACAAAGATCTTGGTCTTGTATGGATCATATTAAAATATTTGTTTAAAAGGTCGAAATTCGAATAAATTTAAAATATATTAGCATTTTAATTAACTAATATGTTCCAAAGATACTTAATATGACATTGTGTGATCCCAAGTCAATATATCATATTAAGTATCGCTTCTTATTATATATAGCAAATACGTAATAATGTCTATGGTAACCGCAATTTGGTGATACCTTTCATTGTGTGTTTCATAATTTTGTTTTTCGCTTTATTCAACTAAATTGTGACATCATAGATTTCATCAAAAACATTGAATTTAGAATGATTCAATCTTTATGGTTTTAAGTGGTCCTAGTCAAAAGATTCGCTATAAGAATTAACTATGCATTTTTGTTTATCAACAATTTTCGATTGGTACTAATCTTTGTTTAAATCACCATAAAATAATTCTTCAAATATTTTTTAGGTTCAATTCTTTGTAAGAATAAGCATTACTATTGTTTTAACAATTTATTGTAATAAATTTTCCATTTCTGGAATATCTATGAGCTCTGAGTTCAAGTTATTTATTGAAGGATAATAATCACATACTTTTCTTAATTTGAGCTTGTTTATGTATAATAATATTTAAATACTTTATACCTTGCCCAGCTTAGTACGTTTTTTGTTAATCTTAATACATATCAATTAAAATATATATATTGTTCAATCGGATGACCGTGATTTTATTTGTAAAATTTTATTTTATAAATTTATAAAATATTGTTTAAACATATCAAATTTTAATAGGTGTAATCAAATACTCAGCGTCTTACTGCTAAAACGCTTTAAAAGTCAATTTTGACATCATTTTATTAAAAAATACAATATGACACATGAGGATGCCTTTATTAAGAGTAAAAACATTCCAAATGTTAATGTAACAATTTTGTTAAATGCAATTGAGGATGGCATCAAACAGGTTATTTCCATTTTAAAGCCAGACTGGGAAATATCTGCCCTGAAATTTAAAGTAAGGGATCATTTTCTTTATATGTATATTTATATAGCATTTACTACTTATTATAGTTTTAATTTGATTTGTCAACAGCAAATACTAAGTTCAACAAATCTAAAAAAAGCATGTCAAGAATTTAATATTTAACAACTACCTTAAATGTATCAAAATAAAATTCACTTGTCTGACATTATGCATTTTAACTATTACATACATTCATCTCTGGATATAATTATCCTCTTAATAATACATTCCATTTGCTGTCACATAGGCATGACGAAAATGCAATTTTTGGCCTAGTTGATTGATTTTAATGAAATTTTGTCCATGTCTTAGTATGGCACATGACACCTTGCATACAAATTTTCAAATCATTTTGTTAATTTGGGACCTCTCTAGAGAGATTCGAAAAATCAATCATTTTCAGTACACTTATATAGCTATGGTGCTAGGCTATTAGTTATATGAGCTAACTAGCCTATTGCCATAGGCTTAGATATTATAAGCAAGTACAAACATGCAATTTCTTATTTTTAGAAACCTATTTCATACATCAATAATATCTCTTCATTAGTTTCTTAGTCAACAGTATATAAACTGAATTCATGAGCAGTCAAAACAAATTCTCTAATAGGGAATATGGTAGTGCAAATGGGGCATTGCATAGTCATGGATTTGCTTTAGTCATATCATGACCCCAGATCTGAAATAATAAATATTATATCATAGCCTATTAATCTGTCATTTTTACTAAATTTTATTGTTTGGTCTGCCTTTCTGATATAAAAGAACATATTGATACTTACATCTTATTAATAAAAACATCCCTGGTAATTAAAGTTATTCTTACAAGGTAGAACATTTCAGTTGAAATCCATATCTGTTAAATCTATTTATGGACAACTAAAAACTTTTTTTCCAAGCATATGTATAAAAATTTTGTATTTTCATTTGGAAAATTTTTAAATGAAAAATTTGTAGGATTTGAAAAGTCATAAAAACCTTTTTTGGACACAAATAATCTTAAAACTTAAACTGAATAAATTGAAGTTAAATTATTGTAACAAATAGAATGAGATAAAAAATGAAAAGTTTTTCTAAATCAAAATAAAATTATGGTAATTAAATTGGCAATAAAATATCTATGTATAATTTACTATTTCTGCCTTTTCTTTTAATTTATTGATTTTTATTGAGCTTAGTAGAAATAGTTGCAATAGAGACCAGTCATCATTAGTTTCAAAAATGCTTTGGAAGATACATATACTAATCTAACTCACGATTGGTGCTATTCTACCAGTCTCCCCATATGAATTACTGGTAGATACATTTTTGTTTTGGTTGAATACTATTTAATAAACCTTTGTTCCTGATAGTTACAAATATCACATAATAAATCTTTCAAAATTTCTTTTTGTTTCAATATACAGTCAAATTTGTCTAATCCAGTTTTTTTCTAAACTGGTTGAATTTCAAAGTCCTGTTTTATCACCTATCTTTTTACATTACACAAATATTGTGTAATCTGGTATTTCTCATAAACCAGTGTAATTATTTGGACCCTAGATAGTTTTTAGGGCCATAATCCAGTATTTTTAGGTATTAAAATAAGAAATTGTAGGTGTGGTATTTATATGGGGCACTGTGATTAGTTCTGATGGAGAGGCTGCTTGTTATCTCTGCTCTATCTCACTAAGTACCAATAGGTATACCTTCACAGGGCTCTGTGATTAGCTCAGAGGGAGAGCTACTACATATATGCTCTGGCCATCTTTGCTTTATCTGTAGCAAATAGTGAGTGTATCATAGAATGCAAAGACTCTGCGCTTGCTTAATTGTGCTTAGTGTACCTATAGTTATTTGGCTTAGCGCGCGGTGAATCAAATTTAACTAGAATCTGTTGCATTTTGAGTTCTTTTAAATTTGTCGGAAGTTAAACTTTTTTACATTGCATCTTGTAATCCGGTGAAAATAGTTCAGTCCCTTGAAATCTGGATTTGACGAATTTGACTGTAACTGTTATAGAGCACTGTCTGTATAGCGGGTAGGCCTGCTTAATATACCAACACTCACTGACTGAAGAGTACAATTCCTTTTTGTTTCAATATAATATGTTTTGATTCTGCTGGCATAAGGTCATTCATAATTCTTACACTTTTGCTGTAATTTGTTTGGTGATAATAGTCAGTCAGTTCTCAGTAATTCTTTTACTGAATTAATTATCAAAGCTAGGACATATGTAGTAATTTTAATGATGAATTATTCGCATTGAATGTTCAGGTGTTTACAGATGGTTGCACCAACCAGCTTGTTGGTTGTTATATTGGTGAAAAGTTCAGCGAATCCAATGTGGCTTTATTCCGAATATTTGGAGAGAACACTGACCTGGTGATTGATAGAACTGCAGAATTGAGGACCATGCTTTTGCTGCATGATTTTGGTTTAGCGGGTAATGTCTATGGTACATTTCTGAATGGATTGTGCTATGAGTTCACTCATGGATTTTGTGTGGATGAGGGCATATCCAGTCCTGTCTACTCCAAGTGAGTAAATTATATTCTTCTATATTCAGTTGTCAATACTCATACCATAGAGTAAACATAATAAAGAGGTTTCACTCTTGCTAGTAGATATTTGTATATCGATTTGGAGGGATCCATTTACAGAAAATCTATCTCAACCATTATAAATTGACAAAGTTCAAATTATCATAGCGACAAAACACAACGGGCGATTTTAACAATTCTTTTACCAAATTAAAATATAAAAAGAGCTCTTTCTAATTATGATGATGATGATGTTTCCCTTGTGGAATAAAATTGATTGAATAGAATTGTATAATTATTACTAGGAAATATACAGGCTATTTTATGTCATTAGAAAGCTTCTTTAATATTTTAATTTAGTAAAAGAATTGTCAAAATAGGCCATTGTGTTTTGTCGCGATGATTCTAATTTGAACTTTGTCAATTTATAATGGTGAAGATAAGATTTTCTGTCACTGTGTCCCTCCAAATCGATATACAAATATCTACTAGCAAGAGTGAAACCTCAGTATTATGTTTACTCTATGGTCATTACGATATTAGGGGGGTGAATATCAAGAATTAAAAATTTATAATATCCCGACAAATCTGGTAGATATTTTATGGATTTTATTATTGATTTCACTTAGCATTCGGTCTCATTGATTTAATTCCTCATCTTTGTATTATTCACCTTGTGCGTTCATCTCATAATCACGTAATGTTTCCACAAATATAATTGCCTCTCTGCTCATTGTTTGTTCATTTATGGATTTTATGCATTTGACAAGAATCCACAAAATATATCCTGCCATTTATCAATAAATTCGCTTGGGTTTTTTTTATTTTTTAAATTTGTGTCCTATTTAGCGCGTATTAATTTAGTAATCCCTGGAACAAGAGTCAGCGATTTTTGGATAGGTCTATCAAAATGTAATTTTAATAAAATAGAATAAAACAGTAAAGCTAACTCCAGATTCCAAGAAAATTTGGAACCAAATTATTTTCAAATTTTCATAGAATTACAAGCCTATATCCTCCACCATTATAAATTGATAAAGTTGAAATTATCATAGCAACGAAACTCAACGGTGGATATTAATAATTCTTTTACTGAATTCAAGTAAAATTTCTTTTAAAAAATATATACAATACTTCAGAATAAAATTTAGCAAAAATATATTTTTCTTGCTTAGTGAGATAGATTGAACAAAATGATATGAAAATCAATATTTATATTTTTCACAAAATTAATTATAATGAAATTTATATTTTTACAAATCGCTCCTTTTATACTTTAATTTAGTAAAAGAATTATTAATGTCCGCCATTGAGTTTCGTGGCTATGACAATTTGAACATTGCCAATTTATAATGCATTATAAAGTAAATTACATAGTAAATAAATGTTATTATTATTAGAATAATATGGTGTAATGTTCAAATATTATTGAAATTAATTGTTAACAATGAATTATATAAGGAAAACATTGCAGTGAAATACGAAGCGTGATGAAGAAGATGTGGAATTGTCTGATAGTTCAACATAACAACAAAATAATTTTTTAATTGATCACTTTAGTTCAAATTTAGGAATTATTTATAATTCTTCTTCTTCGCCAAAATTTCATCTTGTTCCGAAAATCTTTGAAACAAAAAAAGTAGAATAGGAAATTGATTGAGAAGTTCAAATATTCGAATGAGTTGAAAAATGGACCCAAATCCAATACAATATCTCCAAAAGTACCAATGTTCAGATCAAATCCGTAATATAGAACAACTATTTCGGAAAACATTTCTGGCAGAGTCGTAATGATGGTTATGGCAGCTGATCCAATAAATAGCTTCGTGCTTCTCACTGACTTTTTGATTGTATTTGTGTTGGTGCCGATAGTTCTCTTTTGCGATAAGGTTATCAACATCCAAATACTGCACACAAGAAGTGTGACGAGAGATACGATTGCAATCGACGTGGTCATTACAATTTTGGCATATTCCAAGCGATACCGATGAATCTAATAATACATAAAAGAGAATTAAATTATTAGAAAATCGATAAGCGTTATCACAGTAAAGTTGAGTTAATCTTTATACTTACAAACATATCGAAATATAGAAACAAATTAAAAAAGCAATTTGATGCAATAAATAACACTGCCGTTATTATCAGATATCCACTCGTGCTCAATAGGAGAATGATCTTCATCTTTTTATTGCAAATAGTTTTGACTTTCATTGGATTAACCACGTCAACTAATCGTGTGAGGGCCACAGGAACCAACATTACCAGAGAAAATCGCTTAATCATTAGGCCAATATTCAGTATCTGACAAACAATTTCGACAGAATTATATTCATCCTGCTTAAATACTTCTATTCTTATTGCAAACCAATCATATACAAAATCATACATTCCAGAAGTATAAAGCAATGACAAAAGAAATGTTCGCAACACTTCAGTCAACAGGTACAGTAAATCCATGATGCTGATGAACAAATACAATCTCTTGATCAGGTTGCCAAATGTTTTTGTTTGATAAAAATACCAAATACAAGCCGCATTACCCGGTACACCAATTATGAGAGAAACAGTAGCAAATATTTTTTTAAACACTGTGGAAATTTCGAATATTTCCGACATTTTAAATTGATATTATTACCCTTAGAGAATACGGAAAATAAATGTTGGTGTGACTTAATCTGTATGGGAAAGGGAGCATTTATATATGGTTTATTAGAGAGAGAGAGAGATTACAATAGGTTTAGCCAATAAAATGTTTGTTCAGATTTATTCTAATTGCTTAAGGGTGTTGTCACTAAATATGATTGTGAAGATAATTTTCTTCTGAAATCAACGTCTCTATCAAATTTGATTAATAATGTCATGGATAGGTACATTAACTCGCAAAACATAAAAATATTAGATTGTGCATATATGTTAGTAAAAAGAAAATTTCTCTATAATTGAGATTATTTTGGAAGTCAGGATTCATTAAATGAGAAAATGTGCTATAGAAAAAATAGATCTTTCTGGAAATTTTCAACGAATTGAACAATGTATGTAGGTGAGTGTATGCACAGAAACTAGAAGAAACTAGAAAAAGATTAAATTATATCAAGCTGACGAAATATAGGGTGTAACAAAACATACAATAGATAGATTATGTATGTTGATATGTATGCAATGCTGGGGTAACCATATTTTTATGTAAAATATTTATCACACAAATCGAGATTTGGAAAACGCCCACTTTTTCCTATCTCCGCCATTATAAAACTACCAATTTCAATTTATCGCCTCTCCTAAACGCTTTCTCTGATTTTACTAATTCTTATATTTTTGGAAAGCGCTTAATATCTATATTCTTTCAATGAGAGCATTATTAAAATCAGAGAAGGCGTTTAGGAGAAGCGATAATTTGAAATTGGTAGTTTCATAATGGTGGAGATAGGAATTTGTCAGCAGTGGTATAACAGAACCATCGATATACATTTCAATATTTTGATAGTGAAACCTCTGTGTAACTATTATTACTCTATGCTATTGCTAATATTATAACTGACTACACCGTTGATGTCAGAGTTTATTTGTTTTTCTGTATTAATTAAAATTCCATTGTTAATTCCAAATTCCAAAATTAAAATTATTTTGTATGAATTTCGTACTGGCAAATGAGCAGCCATTAATTCAGTGTTCTCTGCGTGCCTGTTGAATTCAGCCGGCACGCTGGCAACTGCTGGCAACCGTCACATTTCTTCAGTGTTCTCTATGCGTGCCTGTTGAATTCAGCCATCGATTCAGTGTTCTCTGCGTGCCTGCTGAATTCATACATTGATTCAGTGTTCTCTGTGTGTGCCTGCTGAATTCATACATTGATTCAGTGTTCTCTGTGTGTGCCTGCTGAATTCAGCCATCGATTTTGTGTTCTCTGCGTGCCTGCTGAATTCATTTGGCAAAATTTTAGGCCAATCAAAATGCGTTATTTTGCCAGTATGAATTCTTACAGTGAAAATCAAAGTGAAAATAAGGTAAATTATTGCGTTTGCCAATCTAGAAAAGTAATAGAAACTCCGATATCAACGAACTACACTATCCTTGTTTACTAAGAGGCTGGGTTCATTATCAATATGAATAAGTCTGTTATTAACCAATCATATTCTTTATTGAGTGGTATATAATATGCTAAATGGCTTCATTGTATTGCTCATGATAAAACTATTACTATAATAATTCGTTGGTTTGGAATGGTTGTCCTGTTTACCTTGCCTTGTTATGCCCTCAACCTCCCCCGGTTCTTGTTCAGGATTAAATCCTTTAAGTTATTTAAAATTCTTGTCTCGGCTACGAGACAGTGGGGCTTGAATTATAAGGTGACCCCACCTACCATGTTGATACGACCACCTCTGCGGTTACTGCGTTTAATATATTGAGATCACAATATAACCGGGAATTTGTCTTCATTATCAAGCATTTAAATTCATCTACTTTTCTGTGTGAGCACTTTTCATCGGCCCTTAATCAAGCGGATGAAGGTTCCACCGCCCGCTGGTCAAGATTAGCGATCTGCTAGTCGGAACCTGGAAGTCAGTGTGAGCTGAATTCTGATTGGCTGAGGCCTATGTGCTACGATGCGGGAAGGTGCTACATTTTTCTGTGTTAATCATGTTAAACTATTACTATAATGGTGTATTCCAATAAACATCATACTACAGAATATTGTAGTACATAATTGTCTTCCAATGAAGCTCAAGTTGAATTATTGTCTGTAGAATCATCTGAGGAATTTCTGGAGCGTTTATCAAATGAGCTATGGGCCATGGAGTAATAACAGTAATACAGAGGTTTCACTCTCAAAATATTGAGATGTATATCGATGGTTGTAGATGACACGCGGCTGACAAATTCCTATCTCTGCCATTTTAAAACTAACAATTTCAATTTGTCGCCTCTCCTAAACGCTTTCACGGATTTCACGCTTTCACATTAAGCGAAGATGAAAGAATTGTTAAAATCAGAGAATGCGTTTAGGAGAGGTGATTAATTGAAATTATTAGTTTTATAATGGCGGAGATTGGAATTTATCAGTCAGCCCCGTGTTATCTACAACCATTGATATACATTTCAATATTTTGACAGTAAAAAGACTATGGTATGGGCTATAATAGAGTTTGATTCTATTTAATTAGATGAATGTTTTTAGGAATAATCCAACGCGATTATAACCAACTGTACTATAACTATCATTTTCATTGTAAAGTTTACAAAGAATGGAATATTTGTCCTTCCTCTCATACTGTGTGTGATTGTGGTTCAAAGGTCAAGAATTTCATAAATATTGGATTCACGGAGTAACCGAAATTTGTTAATTTATCAAGAGCGTGTGAATATTTAGTGGTTCTGGAGTTTTTTAAACAATATCTTATTGATCCAGTGAACTCTGCTGGATTTTATAGTTCATTTCTATTATTATTCCAGTAAAAAATGGGCTTACAAGGAATGAATAATTGATTGATTGTAATATTTCAGATTGATTGCCAAAGAGCTCGCCCGTCTTCATACTTTGCCAGTGGCACAGAAGCTCAATGTCTCAAATCCTCAGCCTTCAATTTTCCCAATGTTGAAGAAGTGGATCACTATGCTGCCAGATTCTTTCCCCGATCCCAACAAACATGACAAGTAATTCTTATACACATGTTTATGTGGATTGAGTTAGTTTAAGAATGATTTTTATACATTAGGAGAGAGAGTGCGAGAATGATTTCTATAGATTAAGAGAGAGAGAGAATGATTTCAATAGATTAGGAGAGAG
>JAYJLU010006671.1:0-10637 GCA_036873645.1 Minona dolichovesicula | reverse complement strand
GTTTTAGCATCGTTGTGGTAGATACCTCGACCTTTGGGCCAGTAGTGATTGGAATTGGCCGCTTGCAAGAAACGATCGCCCTCTTTGAACAAGAAGTGATCCTCGATCAATTGGGTTTGTATTTCTTTACTCATTCCGTCAAGAGGATAATATGTACCACTTAGCTCGCCCTTTAGTGTCGCGAGGGATGCAGTCACTTCCTTCTCAAGATTGAGATAGTCCTCCTCTTTCATGCATGGATTCAAACTGTACTTCGCGACTGATCGAGCACATCGAATTCTAGTAGAGATGACAAAGTTTCCTTCAGGATCGAGATCTTCCCATCCTGATACATCGCCGAAATCTAATGGAGGATGACTATCAGTTGGTAAAAATCCTTTGTGATAGTCGTCGATGACAGGATCAAACAGTTCCTTGAACACAGTGTAAGCCTCAGCGTCACACGCGTAGACTCCGCACCCGGAATCAGGATTGACGACACCCGATCTGATTACATCCATGAGAGTACCGCCCTTGGTTGTGACTCTAGTTTTCAACTTATCGAATACTTCCCTTGTGAGGAATTTGTTTAGTCTTGAAGTGGATTTTGAAGCTTTGAGTTTTAGGAAAGCTTCTTCTAACTCATCCAACTCATCGCCAGAAACTTTTAATTTTCGATATCTAAAGCAGTAAGGGTTTTCTATATAATTATACATATACCTACCACTGAACAATATTCATTTTTTAGAATGTCAGTAAAAAAGATACTGTTTTAACTGTTTTAACAGAGAATCATTAAATTTATGCAAAGGTGAGTTTTTTAGATAGAAAGTCTTTAAAAATAGATATGTTCTGAGCATTTCTTTGCGTCCAGAATCAAGTACAACGATAAAAATAGCAACAATAATATCGGTATTCATAAACATCCTATGATCAAATGTTTTCAAATTAACTCTTATATGGAAGAGAAAAGTTCAGTATCATTGTAACTATTAGGTATACAATTAAATTTAAACTATGCTCTGTAGTTTAACTTATAGAGTTAAGCATTTAATCATTTTAAAGGATCTGTTTTTCATTTTTTATAGACACAATTTGCATACCTATAGGTTTATTATTCACTTAAAGATAATAAAACATATCCATTAAAATCCATCCCCTTTGCACGAAATTTAATGATTCTGTTAACTTGAATACGTTGATGGTGATGGAGAATAATGTCCAATTTGTAATCGAGAACGATTTGATAGTTAAAATTGTATTTATTCCTTATTTTCGATAAGATTCATTAACTTAAAATAAAAAATTAGTTCTTCAAAATTTTTCTATCGTATAATTTCAATATCGTATTTCTTCAATAATTTCTATCGTCGTATAAATCAAATAGAACAACCTTCGTAACTAAGTTGGTTGACGCATTTGTAAACAATTACGCAGTTAAACAAATCCACTTAATAAGACGTATTCACAACACGGCAACTTTAATGGCTATAACTCAGCATGAGAAATTGTTTATAAATTATGCAAATATATAGAATATCAACAATCTAACATCCTAAATTTAATTTAACACTTGTTCCATGTTTTATTACAAACAACTTTAAGATATACATACACAATGTTCATAAAAATCAAGTAATTAACAAATCTCACCTTTGTCGATACATGCCTCTTAGCTAAATTCAGTGCATCCAATTATGTACTATGAATTTCTAAAATATAGACACATATTTAGATCATTAATTATTATGCATGAAAGCTTGAACGCTTTAACACAATTTGGTGATGACGCGAGCTGTCATGACAACTAAGTCCTCTTATCGAGAGTGAGGTAAATATTTAAGACAAAGCCACGATAAGGAGAGAGAGAGAGAAAGGCTATATCTCACAATGCATTATACATAATCCACATAAACCTAACTCTCGACATAATAACATCCCTTAATGTTGATTGTTTGCACCTGAAGCGGTGACAGTCATAAAACTTCATACTTTTACATACATAGGTATAAATTGCTCATCAAAATAAAAGATTATTATTTTGCCTACATATTTCTACAAATAATAGAAGATCATTGTCTATCTTTCTGGTTAATAAACAATATGTAATTATTGATGTTATGAAAGAACCAATTTATGACAATGGGCCTATCTCTATGGTAAATAGGCTTATGTTTAGACAAATATTTTGCACTACTGATTAATAAAAACACTTAAATACTTTTGAGTAATTAAAGAGGACATATTTGGAGGGGGAAAGATATTTTCTTAAATGCAACTGTTATCAGACATTTTCTATTGACAACTCAATTATTACTTACATTTTGTGATATTTCAAAAAGCCTGAATCTTTGATTGATGATATTTTACTTTGGCTTAGAAGAATATTTCAATTGTATTTCTATCTATTTGTTACCATAATTTTACTTTAATTTATCAAGCTTCTGTTGATTATTTGTGTCAGAAAATTTTAATGACTGCTCAAAGTTCGGATAAATCCCTATTTTTATTATTATGGGATTTATCATTTTCTATTTTGTTCTTGAGTTACTGGTTTTACACCTCTTATAGTTTTTGACATGTCCAGCCTGTATTGAGTTTTTATTACTTTTATTAGTTCCAACAATTTTGTTCTATGTCCTTTCTATGTTCTAGTTTTTTTTCATATGACAGTCATATTTCTAATTTTATTTATTATGTCATAAATATAAAATGTTAATGGTAGTTAATACAAATTATCTATGCAAAAGCCAAAATTAAATATACTCATGAATATACAGGTGATTTTTTTAAATGAAGAAAAATGAACTAAGTATTAAAATTTTCTTTTTTCTTTTAAAAAATCTAAAAATGTCTGCATATTTTTCTTATTTTCATTATTTCCTAATTCCAGTAGAAATCTATATAATATGAAATAAATATATCAAAATCCATTAATTTTTTTATTTTCACATGAATAAAGTTCTATTTCGGATAATATTCTATTCTTAGTTGCTTTATTTTTTGGATGTAGTTTGCATATTATGTGGACTCTAATTTTAGAACAATAATTGTACCTTCTTACCCCAAAATTTAAAATACATAATTCATTTTAAAAAATATGTTCAGAACATCATACAGATATATATCTACTTTTAAAAAACAGAGAATATCCTATGATATTGGTTCATAATAATAGACTATTATTACTTTTTACTAATATTTTTATTCTATTGATTTGTTTTCTTTGCAATAATATTTCTTATCTTAAAACAAATAAAAGCATGTCTATTTTTTTAAATGAATGTTTAAAGATAAATATGATATAAATGTGATACAAAATTTTATTATATTTTGTATTACACCTTTATTTTTTAAAACTAAGAATTTTACCAATAATCCACAAAGTTATCCACCATCCTTACCAAATAAATATTAGTCATGAGAATATATTGTTATAGTAAGAGAAGTTTAAGAAACACTCATTTTGAATGAAATTACTGCTTTTGCATATAATATTTTTAAAAAATCAATGAGAGAGCAATGGTGTTGTAGAATGAACTTCTTACATTTTTAAAAATATTAAAAACAGAAATGCATTTAAAACTTAAGTCAAAGGATATTTCATAAATATGTATATTTGAGAATCAAAAAAATTGATGTATTATGATTATATGAGAAATCATAATATTCATACTTCATCATCTATAATATGTATCAACTTTATTATACTATTGTTGTTTAGTTGTAGTTGTTTATATTGTAAGTTTTTATTCCTTGGAGTATATTCTTTTTTGATATTTACTTAATCTTGTAATCATAACATTAAATACTATTTATTACCTTTACAGATTTTTTATAAAATTCAAAAAGTTTAATAAATTTTAAAATATTTTTAGTATCAACATATTTATTTACCTAAATGGCAATATTGTTGTTTTTTCAATAGTAACGTATGAATATATGATGGATATTACAATATAAAAATATAATTAATTGGCTTTATAATATTAAATAAATATTAGTACCAAGTAGTAGGTATATTAAATGGCAGGAGATATAAATACAATTAGTCAGATAGTCAGAGCTTCAAAATTATAGGATCAGGTAGAGCTGGGCCAGCCAAATTAAAATGGTGCAATGCTTGGGGTTGTCTGTCAGGGATATTTTCAATCTTGAAAATTGTACATATGAATTATATGGAAGTGATATCTCTTTTGTTATTTTTTTCAAAAATATGCAACAAACTTCAGCATGTCGAATAGGCTGGCTTAGTGGTGGCTTACCCCTGTCAGTTTTTAAAAATTCGATTTGATCATTTTATTTTTATAACTTCGTTTAATTCATCAATTCATCAATCTAATATTAATTTGAAAGATTGAGGGAATCAGGTAAAAAACATGAAAAGCATATATTCTAAATGAAAAGTATATTAAAAACATATACCTAAGTTTTAATCTCTGGCTTATTTCTGTTGTTGCTGAGTTAACTTATTGGTTTTGGTTTATATTTTTATTTATTTATTTGACCTGAATTTTATTTTGTACCAAATAAAAGCATTTTGATCATGTTATGAAACTTAAAATTCATATTTTCATTAAGTAATCATTTTTGAAGAATGTGGGAATGACATATATACATTTAGCTGATGAAACCTTATAAATTAAACAAGTTAATTTATTTTATTTATACATAGTTTTCATATTAAGGGACTTTCATAAATTGTTGCTTTTTTTAAAAATAATTTACAGTAGCAATAATAGATAAAAAAAACGTTTAATAAATAATGTAATATTTCCATTTTAATAACTTTTAGGGCAGTAAAGAAATTCATTATAATATTTAATTATCTTACAAATGTTTTCAAATCTCTAGTGAAAATAATTTCGAAATTTTAAACAAGCGCTTAGCAACTGATATTTTTATAGTTTAGCTTTAGTTTTATTACTTTACTTTCGTGAAATATTGGTTTCTAAAATTTAAATAGCAAAACATTAGCAAAATAGTTTTAATAAAATCCAATGTGTAAATGAACTGATTAAAAAACTCATGAAATATATTTCTATAATGAAAAGTAAGTTAATACATTCAATTAAAAAGTGGCTATGTGATCAATATTAAATCCAACGATCTGTCCAATTTTACGTCCACACTAGCGACTTTTTGTGCGATTTTATCGTAGAAACATGGAAATCGAAACAACTTTTTCACAACTTCACATTGCGATCGAACGACTTTTCTAAGTTTGAACGTTACCGAACGTGAGCGCATTTTTAACGGATAATGTTTTTAGATACATACCTATTGTAAATTATAGATATAGTAGGGTATACATAATTATATTCAAATTTTGAATAAAGTCAGAATGTCAGAAATAAATACACAACAAACAAATAATTGTATATAGGATGAAGTAAATCGCGAATGAGACATCGAATTCACAAATAAATTATAAAAGCAATCATTTTATCTCATTTTTCAATGAAAGAAATAAAGTAAAACAAATACCAACTAAAGAAACTATAGTGAGTTACTCAATTTTATCAAAATATTTGATTAAATTTCATTATATTGACACGAATCTTCACAGATCAAAGAGCTTTTAATTGGTATTTTGATCTGTGAAAGACGTCACATCTGATATGTGACGCTAGTTGTGGACAAGTTACGCCTGTCAGGCGTAACTTGTCAAATATTTAGCCTTCCAAATGAACCTATTTATGTTAATCAGAGAAATGTAGAGAAGGGATTATTGTTGAATGACGGAGATGTACAGTATTTGGAAATTATAGTATGTGCAATGCAGACCTGAAAAAGAAAAAGACAAAAAACAATGCTAAAATGAAAAATTTTAAATTTATTCATGAAAGCTATATACCAATAATTCAATTAAAGAACAGTTTTGGCACGGGTGGTTTTGGAGAATTATTATTTTAGAAATATTTTCTGGGTATGATGGGTATGCCAATGGAAACCGGTAGGAGAACTGTATGGTATCCATACCATATAGGGGGTATGGAAACTTTTTCTATTTGTCAACAAAATATCTCTTTCAATTACTGATGTTTTCCCTTAAAAATCAACTCGCTTTTATCCAACATTCCAGCAGTTAGGGTTAGGGTTATGGTGTACATGAGTTAGTGTAGCAGCAAGCTTCAAATCTCAGAAAAGTTGCTTTTGTGTTTACTAATTGTGTTTTAATGAAATTAATTATTTATTAATGTTGCCCGTAGGAACAACCTTTTAATACAGCGAAAATATTATATATTTTGTCTTTATTATTTATCTGTCTCCTATACCAGTCTACATGGCAAGTGATTCTTTACCGCAAGAACTAGTTCGTCAATTTGTATTCATTAATGATGATAACAAATTCAAAAGGAGAAAAGCCCTTGAAAGAATTCGTGAAGAAACAATAGACAAAATCAATTCTTTTGAAAAAGAGGCATTAGAAAATCTGTTGTCTGCTTCTGCACCACATTTAATTAATGCAATTTTTGATTCAGCTGAAAAACATAGGGAAGTGTCAATAGAAATATTGCATAGTCTTGTGGAAAAGTGTGAAAACATTGAAAGTTGTTTACCAATTGTGATACCAGCAATAAATAAACGGCTTGGACAGCAACAGATAATTGAAGAATCTGAGGAAATAAGATTATTATTAGTCAATCTGCTTTTCACTATTATTAAGAAAATTGGGAAGAATAATGGAATGTATATTGATGAATTTATTGGCATCTTGATTCAAACAATTACTGATCCTTTTCCAGAAGTCAAAAAGATTTCCTGCAAGTGTGCCAGCTCTCTCTCCAAGGCTGTTCCTCAATACTTTTATCACAAATCTGAATTATTAGTAAAACCACTTGTAAAAAGCATTAATCACCAACATTCAAGGGTGAGAGTGGAAATTGTGCTTGCTATAGGAAATGTTTTGCAAAATGGTAATGGAAAAAGTGTACCTGATGTAGTTACTCACTTGGCTCAGCGTTTATTTGATGATAGTCCAAATGTCAGGCGAGCAGTTATCCAGATAGTTGGCAACTGGCTTCTAGATCTTATTGATCGCTATTCATTTCATCATTCATTAATTCCATTGTTACTGACAGGACTTACTGATGAACAAGAAGAAATAAATACATTAGCAAGTGATTTATGGTATGATACAGGTATGATACTATTCTTATAAATCTTTTTTAATAGAAACCACTAATTTTATTAAAACTGTTTGGTGATTTTATTATTGATAATAATATACATGTATGTATTTATGTTGGTTCCATATTGTTATGTATAATTCTAACTGAATCTGAATTGGTCAACTATTTAGGAATTCACATCTAGGTAAAAAAACATGTTGATGAATTTTAAAGAATTAGCATTAATTTTAACAGTCAACAAAAGTATTTTTACAATTTTTATTCTAGTTATGTACCATCTACACTGCTTAAACTGGAAGCTCAAAATGCATGAACAAATTTCCAGTTTAGCCAATAATTACAAATATTAATGTAGATACATCTAGTATGCATATACTTGGTTATACAGTTAGTATTTAACACAAGTGGATCTAATTGATTAATTGGCAGAATCAGACTTGTTATATTGACTATCCTGGTTGCTAATATATCAGCTATTTGGTTATTATATTGCTGGGTGTGCAAGATAATGAAACTGTCATCTCAAGTAGCAGGCAGCTCAGAATAAGGGCTAGCTGCTTAGTGCTTGGCGTGCATACCACAATACCTATGTAACAAATACTTTCTTTTTATGGCAAGACATCACAGATTAGATTTTATGCACGGAGATCTTTGTGATTTATGATATAATTATTTGCTTATGCTATGCACGCTCATGGGGAGTAGAATGAGTAAAATCTTATGAGTGGTTAGTTTTTTAGGTAGGAGTAGTATGAGGCATGAATATTAATGCAGGGGACAATTTAACAATTCACTATTCAGTTGTGAATCAAAAAAGAGACAGATTTCCAGTCCAGATGCTACACTGCAGTCAAAATATAATGTAAAAGGTAGGAGAAATCGTTGGAGATTAAACATCCATCCAGTTTAGGCAGTTCCGGAATAGGTGGTGTAGACTATATATACAGTACACTCCAATTAGTTGAACTGATTTCTAATGGTCCCATATTCTTTCCTATCTACTGCTTATTAAAACCATCTGATAATTAATTGAAAAGGTTTGAATGTTGCACATCTCTTAATTAAACACATTTGAAACAGATGTTTAATATTTTCAATTCTGTATTTCATAAGTTTTGTAGAACAATATCACTCAAATTCATTTCTATAAAGAATGATTTCATGCAAAGATCCTATCTCTTTGTTAAAAAAATAAAATTGGTCCTATATCATACTTCTATTTTAAAATTTGAATACTGTACTACATAATCTAAAATATTAAACATTGGATACTTGAACTGTTTTAAAATTTCCCAAAGGTGTTCAATTTAAGAAGAGTGCACTGAAGGTATATATAGTTTTTAATTCTAAATATTATTGTTTGCCTTAAGAGTATCAAATCAATATATTAGCATGTCTTGATTATATCATACTTACTATAATTTTAAATTTATTTTGATAAAAATTAATAAAATATTCAAAGTTTCCTTATATCTAAGTTTATTTTCTTAAATCATGTGATGCGCAGGTAAAAAAAGATACATATTCTTTTGGTATGTTTCTTTCTATTTCATATAGAAAATGGTCTATATTTAAAGAAATAATATTCCTTAAATATTAAGATATATGTATCTATATTGAAGAAATATTATTTTTGTATATAAATAGGTATGAAGTATGAAAAGGAGAATGAAGATGAATTGAAAGATTGTCTGGATTTTCAAAAGCCACCTCTGTCACATTATCCACCTAATGTTGATCGACCAAATTTAGGTATGCTGATTTTTAAATAATTATTATCTTTGGGGTTTTGAAAGGGGAAATTCACTTTAAATATTCTTAAGCCGGATGTTCAACTTCCAATTGTTAATATATCTAATATTGGAGTTTCACCCTAGTTTTTAATTTTGTTATAAATTGTATGGCCATGTTCAAGTGTACTAAATGTTTAGATTTTACAACTCGAACGTATGCGTTTGGATTTAATTTTTACTCTTTTAGTTTCTAAAAATAGCATCAAATTAAACATTTGATTCAGAAAATCAAACGCAATGAATTCGTTTGATTTGGCATCTGGACGCACTGATTGGTTAAAAATTGTTTTACATTTGGAGAGTGCGATTAAAAAACTATTATAAATCTCGAAAAGGAAATTTTTAAATAGTAAATATTTTGATTTTGATTTTAAAATTGATTGTATTAAATCTGGTAATCTTGATGGTTTTTGGAAATTACCTACCAATATTTAATTGATTTTAGCATTTCTGCCAATGAGCCCGTTAGATCAACTACAGTAATATTATATATATATATAGAGAGAGAGATGTATATCGATGTAGCAATTTAATTATAAATTTCATTTCAAGTTTTCGCGTTCCTCAATTCTTAAGCTTCTTTGGATTTTAATAATTCTTCATTGCAAAAAATGTAGGAAAGGCGCTTTCGATTAAAATCCGACGAGGCGACAGATAATAAGTTTGAAATATGTGAAATATGTTTTATAATTGCAGAGATAGGAAATTGTCAGCGTTAGATAGATGTACATATTTGATTCTATAAGTATGTAGGTTCAATTCATAGAATTGATAAAAATGCCTGTATCTGATGATACTTATTTTTGTGACAACTAATTGTTATTCATTTTCAGGTTGTAGAGTGCTTATATTTCGTAATCTGTCTCGTATATTGCCCGCCCTGATGCGAGATATGACTGACTGGGTTGCCAACACGCGCATTAAAGCGGCCCAATTACTGCCTCACCTACTGATAAATGCGGAAGAATGCACCACCCAGCATGCGGAATTACTCTTCAATGGAATCAGCAAGAGTATGGCGGACGATGAATTAGCAGTTCTAAAAGGATTAGAAAGCGCTGCTTATATCGCTGGATTTTTCGTTGAACCTCCAGTAAATACATACATACAATACATTATTATAAATTTATTAAGTTTTAACTCCACCGGTCTGCTAATTCAGTTCAACAAAAGTATGGATATCTATATAACACAATAGGTCTGGTGGAAACTCGTCGGGCCAGCATTATCCCGCGGTGACACCGGTGTAAATTTGCTGGCAGGTTATCTGTGTACGCTCGGCTGCATTATCCGCGGATCGGAGCCATTGTTGCTCGTATCAACCGGAGTTGCCAATGAGATTTGTAATAAGCTTATGAACGAAGAAATCGCCCACTCTTATGCCGCCAATGTGAAATGGAACACACTGCTGTGTGTCGAAAATATTATCAATCTCCTGCTTACATCCAATAAGGAATGTGTAAGTTTTTCTGGAGTTCGTACAGTTTTAATTATTCCGTACTAGTACTACTTTTCAGCTATTTGACCTGCTTACAAATAACGATTGAAATGAATGAAAATCGAAAAAAGATACTCTAAAACATGGTTGTCACACGGTAATCCTCTTTTGGGCTCTTTGGGTAATTCAGGAAACGAAACGGAGAGAATACATAATAGAGTAATAATACAGAGAGAGTATTCACTCTTCAAAATACAGAAACGCATATCGATGGCTTTGTGCCAACAGCGA
>JAYJLU010006670.1:0-15919 GCA_036873645.1 Minona dolichovesicula | reverse complement strand
TGATAAAAATTGAGTGGTTAATTATTATTTATTTTGAATTACAGTTTTTTCTATAAATGTTAAAAGACCAATTTCAATACTGCTTTACATATTCATCATATGTCATCAATCTTAAAATTTGTCACTTTTTAGCTTGTTGCCCAATATCAGCCTGATGCTGAGAGACATTTGTTAAGGTGCCTTTTCTCAGCTGTTGATTTTTCTGTTGGATCAGTTGATAAGTCAAATTCAAGTGATTATTATAAAGTAAGTTGAATTTTCTACATTAAACAGTGCCTGTTAGTATGCACAAATGTTCAATTCAACAGGGATACTAAATTGGGTAAGTATACTTTTAAAACATTCTATTTTAGATTCAATACCTCACACAAGAGGTTGTTGCTAATATAGCCAGACCCCACTTTGTTTCCCTATTGTGCAATGCAATTGAGTGCCCATTGAGGCATCAAAATGTAAGCTGGTATTTTTTGTGTGCATAATTAATGTGTGTCTTGATTGTTTCTTATTTTCATTTGATTTTATTTACATATATCATTTTAGAATTTAAGACCTTCAACTACATTCTTCTCTCAAATAAGCAAGGTTTTAAAGCTTAATTGTGTACAAGAAGTGGTTTTTGGCATTGCCCTACTTAATGCGAGTAATGTAGAAATATCAACATATGCTCGTCAGTGGGTAAAACAGAAATTACCCGATTTACTCCATTCTTACGTTAATGCAGGTATTTTTAAAATGTTCAATTTAAACCTATACATATTTGCTTTAGTAAAATTTCTCTGAAAATGTTTTTCTAAATATAATTGTTTTTTTAATTAAATATCTATTTCAGATAATCCCGCCGGTCAAGAAGGTGGTGGTTTAAACGAAAGTAGTATTGAAATTTTACATCTATTATTGAGTCATATTCAAGAAAATAAGCGCGATCTTGAAATTAGCGACGAAGTAATTGGAAATTTTCTCAAAACTCTAAGAAAAGGTATGTATGTTAACCATTCATTCAACTGACGTTTTAGGGTTTCACTAATCCCTAATATGCATCCATCTTATAATGTCGGGCAGTATTTGATGCAGAGTTGTTTTTTATTTGTTAAATAGATTTTCCCAAAGAACGAGTCCCTTTAGTCCTTTCACCGCTATTGTATCCCGTTTCTAACGATCTTCCAGTAAATAAACTTTTTCGTGAAATTCCCTCCGGTTCAAACATGCAGGTAATTGATTAATATCAATAAATTCTTTTGAATCATTATGCCTTTAATGTATATTTCATTGCTGTTACTTTCAACAGAATGTGTGGAAAATGCACCATAACCAGATTTCTTAAACGATTGATTATTTTAGAATGATGACAATATAGCGGAAATACTTGAGGAGCTGGGCTATAATTGCACATCTACGTAAGTTAACACTGCATTTTGATGCACCATGTGAATTATATGTTGTGTACATAAAATATCCATGGTTGTCGTCGCTATTCTATTAGGGCAGACTCATGGAAATCAAACGAAATAAATATGGTCAGTTATGTATTTTTAGTTCCTACATGGCTGTCTGGGGCCTGTTAATTGTTAACTCAACTTTGTTATCAAATCGAGAATACAGAATGATTTATTTGGCGGCTAATATCAATTTCAAAATCTGTTTCATAACGTTTTCTAATCTAAATCTATCTCTCGGTCGAGTATTTTCCTTTTCAGAGGACGACTTTCTTGACGTTTTATCTAGTCTGTATTTGCTATTAACAGATTATGTGACATTGATATAACTTCGTTTTTCTTCAATACAGTGAAGATGAAATGCGCAATGCCCTCAGCAGCTTCAGTGTAAATGACCTCACCCCGTCAGCAATCGCGCGTTGTATTTGCATGTTTATGCGAACATGCGATGGTCAATTGGGTCATCAGATCACTCTCCAACAACCGCCAGCTTCATCCACTGGTGGTGGCTCCTCTTGGAAGTCTACCGCGAATGAATCAAAAACTGGTAGTGACTCTTTTAATTGGTGCATTGAGAATTTCATTAAACTTGTGCAGGAGAAAAATCCAAATCTTAATTTCCGTCAGGTAGGCACCTTGTTTCAATTATATTGCATTGGAAAAAATCAAATGTTTCTCAATCTCACTTTTAAATAGTTATATATTTGATGATTTAGGTGGTTGCTGATTTGGACTGTCCACAATTCAAATTAACCAGTAGAAATTCCTTCATGGTGTTTAAACAGTGCGTCTTTCGTGGATTAAATGATACACTGCCAATTGAATTGTTTTATCAACCATGGAAGAATCCGCACGCCCAATTGTCATTATATCAGCACTTTTTAAAATACTCCGATGTGATTTGTTTGGCTTATTGGCCGCATAAAACTGCGGACCTCTCTAAATTGAAATATTCTCAGGAAGACGATCGCATCAGTCAAATATGGTAAGAATGGTTTATTTCATTTCATATTATTTCTTCCAGATGTTTCTTATTTAATACTACTCTGAAGGGCAAAGTGTCGAATGTTTTATATTATTTTGATGTATTCTGTCAGTGTGTGTATGTATAATGAAATATTTATCACCCATAGTTCATGTCATATTGTGACTTTTCATTTCATTCAGGAAAAACATCGACTTTGTTGATGGTCTATTGCATCTTTATGATGCAGGTCTTGCCTCTGAGGTACAAGAGATGATGAATCAAGCTTTAGAGAAGTGCCCCGACGTCCTAATGTTCACTCTACTCCAATCTGTACGTTATCTATATGTTATGCAATACTATGATGGTAGTATAATTATTGATGGAGAGTTTCAATCGCAGGCCCATCCATGGTCTATTTATATATTTACCTAAACGGAGCTCCAATGCAGAGAGATTCCTTGTTCTATAAATAGATTTTGCCTCTGGGTGGTAAATTACAGACTGTGATATTGAATTACTATTATATAAAATATCGAGGGGATTCTTTATTCATAAGATGGAGCATGAAGAAATAAGATGTTTTGTAGGATACCAGTAGTTAGCTTTAAAGATTTGTAATTTGGAACGTGCTCAACTATATTTAAAACATCTATATATTAACAATAAAAATTTTTACTTTTAAGCTCAAAAAAATTAATTTCATTTGGTTTGTAGGATTCTTCATGCTATAGCTATATATGTATGTATATTATGAATTAAGATTCACTTCAATATCGTCTACAGTTATTGATGAATTCTGTCTCAAAGTTTACTAGATTTATCTATTTCCACCCAGTGTAAATTATTGCATAAATTATTTTTATAACGCGGCATTCTCATCCTTCTTCATTCTAATAATTATCATTTGTCAACAAGCTTGCTGGCTGTTGTTGACATACAAAATCACATTCATACTTACTACGCATTTACGAGATGCGATGCATTCAAATGTCGTTGTATAACAGTTGTCACAAGCCATGATCCGCCTTGACATCGTCAGAATCTACATTTCAATATTTTTCACGAATTGAGACACTCTATTTAATTGTTTCTCTAATTTTTATGTCCACCGTATTGGAATATTTAATATTTGTTAAGCATTGATTTTCTTAATATCTATTTCTTTGCTCTCTTTCAGTCGTTCAACAATCTATTGAAGGAAAAGATTTGTTCACACTTGTTGACTCATTTTCTCAACAATCCAGCCACGAATTCCACTGTGATATTTCAAGCCTTTTGGAGCAGTGAGGTGACTACACATTTAATCCTATAATATGATAGCTACCGATTCTGCGTTACGTAGAATCTCGATTCACACCCCTGTTAGTGACATTAGTGGTTTTATTTCATAGGCCGTTGTTAATAAAATAAGTCATTCTAAAAATGGAAAAAAGGCAATATCATAGAGTAAAATAAGGAAATAGTTTTTCCAAAACGATATGACGACTAGAGTAACGACTCTTGTATATCGATTTGTATCGTGACTCTATGTATGCTTACTTTATGTTGCCATATTGTTTTGGAATGACTATAAAACTGTATACGAAATGTTGGGGATATGGACCTCTTCATCTGGATTCCGTGTTCCAAATCTAATCGATTCTTATCTAAAATTTTGCCTTTTCGTAATTAATTAACGTCTCTCTACAGTATCCGATGGCACTATTAACGAATAATTACATATCTTCTAATCCTCCTTTACTGGGAATATATATACATATTGTTTGTTTGTTTTAGTTAAATAATCATCGTGTGATGGTGGTTAAAAGCTTGGTTGATTATTATTCTCTGAAAGAACAGCAAAACAATTACACCTGTGTGCCTCGCATTCTTGAAATTGTCACGGATTTGAAGATTGAATTGAATCCCCTTCTGAATCATTTACCAGTGAAAATGTCAATTGATTTAGCCGTGTATTCCCACAAGAAAGAAATTCTCAAGTTAGAAAAGTGGCTTAATGACAGATTAGAAAGAGAAGCAGTAAGTTGTCGGTTCCTATAAATTTTAACAAACCTATAATACAGTGCTTTTCAACATTTCCTTCCCGAGAGTATATAACGGAGCCGGATTCGAACCCTCGATTGGTACCTCAAGCGTTCTACATAACTATTCGGCTAGCTCGCCCTTTACTTGCTTACTGAGAGTTAGTAGAGAATGGATAGCACGCTTGGCCACCAATCGCAATCTAAGGTTCTAGTTCGCTCTATATGTATGCTCTCGGGAATGAAATGTTAAAATGCGCTGTCCAGACAGAGGTATATACTATCCGAATGAATATATTATGGCATTTATTTTAGGACTTTTGTCAAAATCTTTTCGATTACCTCAAAGAGCGTGTTAGCGATGAGCCCAAAAGTATTTTGCCACCTGATTTGGTGATGGATAAGAATACGATGAAGATTTTTGTCGTGTGTTTACTGTAAGTGTGTAACAGCTGTTACGTTAAACGTTATGCATGCAATTTGTTTACATCGTTGAGATCACTTATATCAATGTGTATTATTTATAGTACATTTCTTTGATGATAAGATTTTTTATTGACTGAATTTCTGTCAAATGGTCTAGATTTCAGCTTATCGATGGATGGTTTTATTGATTTTATTTAACAGTCTTATCATTGAATAGAATCGCTTCTATTTTGTTATGATGTGTTTTGTTAGATTTTTTGTTATGCTTGCTCAGTCTGTATGTATTTTTGCTAAATAGTCTACTAACTTGCTTCTTCTCTACCTCGTTGTAGTGTTGTCTACTTGTTAAATTGAAAGATGGTGTATCCGCCTATGACATCGCTCTGTCGATATGACTGAATAGCGCAGCAGCTCTGCTATACGACTACTCTCTCTGTAGGTAGTATTGAAGAAGTTGGGTTTACCTTTTCTATTCTCTATTTATTAACACAGCCCTAGTCTGTGGGTAGAGAGGACTTACTACGCTAACCACGCAGTAGCAGTAGAGTTCATATGAAATTTGAAAAATTCATGTCTCTGTCTGTCTCAAAACATCATCTACTACTCTGACTGGCAGCACATATAGATTTTTATAAGGAGCTGTGTAGCCATCATCGTCTCACTCCGACAAGGTTCATTCTCATTATTACCTATTGGATTGTTTTATCTTCGATTCATTCCTTGGATTTGGATTCATCATTTGAACTCTACTAACTAATTTCCATTAATATCACACATTTTCAATTACATTTTATTATTATTGGTGACTAAAAACGTCGTTCTTCCTACGTTTCTTAACACTTTGATTTTTAATATCAACTTCTAATGATGATTGACGGTTTCAGCAGTAAGTATTATTTTGATTGCTTAAAAATATTCTATCTTAGAAGTACTTAAGTCGATTAGAATTTCAATATGACAAATATCGTTGATTCCATTTTTCTTTTGTCATTGAGGAATGATATATTTTAAAATGCTTACAACTTGTTTTGTGGGTGAGATGGAATCAAATTGTATTATTATGAAGCGTTTTTATAGAGATTATTAGCCCTACATTTACTTGATTTTCATTTGTCTTCCATTTCATCAAAATAATGTTAAATTTATATTGTGTTAGTACTTGTTGGTGTCCTAAAATGTGTTTATCCTGATTAAAATGATAAAGTACGTGTAAGTTTCCAATGTGACGTGTTCTGTCGCATTCTAAATTCGTAGTGTCTATTTTTAAATTATTAACTCTATTAATAAGTGAGTCTTCGAAATTGTCTCATATATGGTGATTCTTATTATTTTTAGTAATCCCAGTAATTCCATTCGTTTGACGCCAGATAAGACCAATTTCTTGAGTCTTATATTTCAAAATCTCAACCTCGGTGGCACTAATTCTCAGACCAGTCGAGCTCCTGGTGCTCCTGGTCAACAAGGAGCCCCTGGATTACTGAATCTTGGTGGTATTCCAGTGCCATCGTCTGGAAGTGCCGGCTCCGCATCAGGTAATATGCAGCCGCATATATCAGCGGGTATGGCGCCTGGGATGAATCGGCCTCAACAGGCGCCAATTGGTTCCGGCTTACCGAAATCGAATGCTCCTAATAGGGTTTGTTTGTGGCATTTTCAAACTGTCAACATTAATTCGTAAAGCCAAAAAAACACAGTATGTGATTTTCCAATTTGTTTGTTTGTTTAGATGGATAATTTGGCGCCTCTCGCGGGAAATTTTAAGCCGCACAGTTTCGCTGCCGCTCCTGGTTCATCCCAGCATTCTCTACTTCCACCAGCCAGTGCACAAAATAACCCCCGCTTTCAGCAACAAAATCTTCAAGCGTCTCCATTTCCTGGTGAGTTTCATGTTCTATGTATGTATATTATAGGGATATCGATAGTGTTGTTTTACCACGGCTGACAAATTCCTATCTCCGCTATTATTATAAAACTTATCAATTTCAAAATGTATCCACCTTAAACGCTTTCTTTGATTTTAATATTTCTCTCACTGGAAGAATATAATAGACATTATGCGCTTTCTAAAGATATAAGAATTATTATAATTATCAATAAAGTTTAGGAGAGGCAACAATTCGTCAGCCGTAGTATTTACAAAACCATTTCGATTAATATTTTGAGAATTGAAACTCTGTAAATGTTTTTAATTCGCCATCTCAAGTGATTATATGCGGTATTATATTAATACTTTTCAATGTCATAATTCTCTCAGGATTCAATGTGTCCAGTCCGTCGATGCAAAATTATCAAAAATTTGGTAGCAGCGGTGGTTCAACTATGATGGATCCGTCCATTAATCCCTGGCCTCAACAACAGTCTTTAATTTCTCAAGTGAGTTACATAATTATTTATATTAGTCCTCTCTTCATATCTGTGTAAGAATCTGCTGCTGGATAAACCAATACTTTATTTTCACTCAATTTCAATTGTAGTCCAATATGGGAGATATGCATTTAAAGGCTAGTAATGCCGACCTACTTCAATCCAATATGCAATTCGGTGCTGGAAAAGATTTTGATGGAGATGTTGGAAAGGATGTCGAAGCCGAGGTTTGTTGTTTTTAATATTATTGAATATTTAGAATTTCCTCGCATGAATATTCTCTCAGTGAATTGTCACTTCTGAGAGAATGAAGTGTTCTTGTTCGTGATTAACTCTTTATATTGATATTTAACGGGTAAATATTAGCGAGGCGTTCTATTTGACATATTGATTTAGTTTTATTGTGGAATCTCTAGTCAATAATTGTGTGCGTGCAATACACTTTGTTTCCAGACTTTATAATACCACATGTCTATCGATTTTTTTTACTGACAGACTTATAATCACATTTTTTAAATATCGATAAATTGTCTTTATCAATTATTCCACCGTCATTTCTAAAAATAGAACTATCGCTCGGGTGCTGTCTGCTAAATCACTGTATTATTTATATTTTGTGTGATTATTTATTTTGCAGGTAAATAATTGCATCACTAAGGTGTTTAATCAAACACTGTCAGTGAAAGAAGTCATCACCAATCTGCAGGACTATGTCCGAGAAGGTAAACCTAATTGTGGCAAATTTCTCCACGGCATGGTTAAAGTTATATTGGATGAATTTCAGCATCATTTACAAGACTATCCAGAGCCGCATTTGAAATTGCTGGCTGAATTATTTAGTGGACTTTTAATTGCCAATAATTTGTAAGTGCCAAAATTCTTCTCTCTATCAGTATACTATGTTATTATAATGCGTTTACATGAAAGTGAAATCTTGTTTTCTATCTTAGATTGTCGCCTCAAGTTGCTCAGGAAATGTGGGGTCGAGTAATACGCAAGTTTGTACATTTGGGTAATTCTTCAACCGCGGATCTTAATTGCTTCACTGCTATTGTCTGTATTTTACAGAATTGTAAACTGATGTAAGTTATTTATTCAGTTCACAGTCTAACTAATGGTTGAGCTTTGTTGCGGAGGATTCAGAAAATAACCTATTCCGCATTTCTGACCAATTGTAAAAAAAATCACTTTTCAAGAGTTTTGTTTTTGGTTTTAGTTTGGGTCGATGGCCTCAAACAGTTCCTTACTTTCGAAAATCTCCTGCATTTAACAAATTACCTATGGATATTCAAGAAGTATGTTAAATATCATATTTAATTGCTTGCCTGCAGTGGAAATAGATTTTCTAATCTTCTACTCGTTTGCTTTTTCCAGACGATTTATAATATACAGAAACAGTTCACCCCTGATCCAATGAGCAAAATGCCATCCGACATGCAAGCTAATATACAGGTATATACCTAAACATGATTAATTTGATATTCACCGGTTATATTAAATAAGCTGCTAGAGAGAAGAGAAACTGATTTTCCAAACATTTCGTAACGGTTTATTTTAATCACTTCTTCATTTTGGTAGTTACTTTTTGCATGCCATTTTCTTTCTAGATTCCAATGAATGAATATATTATTCAAATTTCATTAGAAAGTAGGTCAATTATTTATAGCCACCCCCGAAGATGTCTGTCATCATGAACAATGAAGCGAAGCGACACAGCTCATGTGACTCTCTCTTATTATCTGACATCTCTTGAGCTGAGTCATCGTTTTTGTAGTTCAATTTTCTTTCGGCTTATTGAAGTGATTGGCGATAATGCTTGTCTACAACGTTCGGTTTATAGCGGAATCGTTCTCATTCCGGTATGACATTTCTTTCTTTTTGTATTATTACAGAATCTGCAAGCAGATCCTAATGACTCAATCATGCAGCAATCCCATCAGATTGAATCGAAACCTTTAGATCCACCATCGGAAGCTGTAGTGGATCGTGTATTTTTCTGTTTCAACAATGTCTCCAAACTAAATGTTAAGGAGAAGTCAAGCGAACTCTCGGAGACAGTGCCCGAAGAATATGTGCCTTGGTTGGCGCAATATATCGTTGTAAAGAGAGTCACGACAGAGCCAAATTTTCACGAACTGTTTGTGCAATTAGTCGATAATCTGCAGGACAAAATGTCAAATTTGAGGGATAAAATCATGCAAGAACTGTTTAGAAATATAAAGGTATGTATACATACATATTATGATCATTATGTAGCTAGTTCCTGGGGCTTTTCTTAATAAAACATTGATTTTTAGGCACTTCTGCGTAATATGAAGCCGGACCTGCAAGATTTCAATGACAGGACATTATTAAAGAATCTTGGACATTTTCTTGGGTTAATCACACTTGGAAAGAATAAGCCAGTTCTTCATGACGTAAGTAATCTCGTGTGTGTGTACGCGCAATCATTTATCAATGGCAGTTGTTTTGTTTTCTCTAGATTTCATCTGTTTCTGATTTTAGGACATCAATTTCAAAGATTTGCTCTACGAAGCCTTTCATAAATCCGCCATTGAGATGCATTATGTTGTCCCATTCGTTGCTCGAACGATGGAGGGTGCAGCTGACAGTGTGGTATTCAAGCCACCAAATCCCTGGACAATGGGTTTATTGAAAGTTTTAAAGGAATTGCACGGTGAATCCGCGGTGAGACTTAATTTGAAGTTTGAAGTGGAAATTCTCTGCAAGCGCTTAGATTTTGACTTCAATACGCTGGAGCCAGCTTATTTCCTGCGCGATGACAGTTATCATGGTAAAATTGAGAGTCAACTCTGCTTTGTCGTGAGTAATCAAGAGCGTCAAGCTGGACACTTGCCACCTGTAGGAAAGCAGGCGAACCTACCATCGTCTTCAGGCGGTGTCTCTATGCCAAATGAATCAACGGTCTTTTCTCAATCTGACATGCCGACTATGCAAGACCAGCACGCATCGTTTAAGCAGGTGATTGATTGAATAAATTAATTAATGCTATGAAATTGATCGATATTGCCCACAATGTGTAATTATCCTTATTAAAAAGCACTTCAATTATGTAATTTTAATTACCTCTGTTGCATTCTAGTCTTTTGGTGCAGACAATGTTATGTCCAATCAGCCAACCAATGATATCAGCATGTATGGCCTCATGCCGAGCTCCGCAATGCAATCACAGATGCAGCCAAGCATCTCCTCTAGTAAACCAACCGCTGGACATGTCTCGACCACTCCTCCACAACCGCACGCCAGATTACGTTACGCCGACGTTAATTTGAACGACTTGTCGAGTCACTTGGTCATTAATGAAAATCTGGAACTTTTCAATGCTTATCCATCTATCAAAAATATGGTCCGACCTAGCATTGAGCGCACCGTTATGGAATTGACCAGTCCTGTGTTTGATCGCTGCTCGCGCATCACTCTGACCACCGTCGAGCATATGATTCGTAAAGATTTTGCTCTGGATCCGGATGACAAAAGAATGAAAGCGTGTGCTCATAGTGCTGTGAGATTTCTCACCGCTGGAATGTCATTGATGACTGCAAGAGAAGCTCTTGGTATTTCTTTGGTGACTGGCTTGAAAAATATGGTACTGGGTGCCATACGTACAGCATCCGCCGCTCAACGAGAGATGGTGGAAAATATGGCTAATCAGGTAGTTAATGAAAATATGGATATTTGCTTAGCGTTCATGCAGAAAACAATCGCTGAAAGAACCATTGTTGAAATTGATAAGCGACTTGCCAATGATTATGCAGTACGCAGAGAGAATCGTCATTATGACTCCAGCGCTGTTCAGTACCAACAGCAGCATATGCCGGAACAGTTGCGCAAACAAATTGGCGGCGCGACTTCCGTTGAATTGGGCGTTTACCAAGAATTTCAAAAGATGATTCCCGGCTTTGCTCCCGCCGTAAATGATTTGATGCCTCCATTATCCAGCGCTCAACCACAAATTCCTCACTCATTTGCTGGCAGTACTGGTGGTCCAATGCAACCGATTCATCCATCATCAATGGGAGGCAGTTCAGTTTCACAGATGACTCCCGGTGTGCAGTCGTTGACTAGTCAGTCTGTCGATTCTAATGCTCTCAACACTATCTATGACAAAATGATCAAAGATATTGAATATCATCTCACTTGCATTAGTCAAATTATTCGCACACCGTCTGATCCGAAAGTGCATTCACTTCGTTGCTTAATTGATGTGGCTCACTTGGCGAAGACACGTACAGACCCCATGGCCGCTTCGTCAGTAGTCGCTAAGACTGTTCAAAGTTTCATGGAAAATTATTCCACCAAAACCAGAGATCAGCCGCATGGACTCGAAATTGTCGAGCGTTTCAAAGAAGCTCATATGGTGGCGTTGCGTCACATGCTACCCTACGACCAAGCGCCTTATGGTTACGCGTGGGTGACTAAACATGTTACCACCACATGGAAACAGATTGATGAGCCAACTTCCACCACTCAAACTGGAAAGTGGAACGCTGAAGCCATGGCCGAATTATTAAAGGTAAGAATCGTCAATACTCTCAAACCTCATATTCTCATTATGATAAGTGTTGAATCGAGTTATTATGTACTTTAAATGACAGTCTATAATTAATTTTTCTCCAAGATTCATGTTCTGGGTTGACCATTGGTGAAGTTCAAATGTCATTGTGACGAAACTCACTAATTATTAATTTATAGGGGGAAATATTTTTCTTGATGCAAAATAAGCATGCATATTTTTTTTTATATAATTTCAATCTCTGGGCTTGGCTGTGACTTTAATATAAGTAATGAATATATATTTTTGATTACCTCATTTCCTTTAGATTAAATATTGTTTCTGTATTGTTTTATAGGTCCATGTAATCAATTTGGGAATTATGGATGAATTCCTTGCTGATGAACTAAAGAAAGGCAAGCTCTCCGCCTTGGTATTTGTGTTGGACCTGTTTGATCAATTTATTATTGGTGATAAGCGGGAGTTCACTGTACTAAACGAATATGATATGTACACAACCATTGAGGCGATGAACTTTGTTCTCTATCAGGCGTCAAACATCTATGAGAATAATAAAGAAAATTTACTACGCCTTGAAAAATCTTACAAAGGAATTAAAAAGCATCTTGATTTAGGGCTTTTGGGTAGTTATCAAAGTCCTGATACGAGTTATCTTTATGCTGGTTGTAGTCAAGCGAGAGAATTTGATGATCCCTCGTCTTTGCAGGAACAGTCCGAAGTTCTAATGCGTAGATGGTTAGAAATCTACATGTGTAAAGCTCAACGGGATCCGACTACATTTGAATCGTATTTTCAACAGATGAAGAAGGCTAACGTCTTGCAAGATGACGGTATGATTACACGCTTTTTGCGACTGGCAACGGTATTTGTAGTTGAACGATCGCATACCAAACTGAAGCAGGAGTCTGGCATTCCGCACGCACGCTTATCGAGCTACACGGAATTGGACGCGTACGCTAGACTCGTCAGTATGCTGGTGAAATATGAGAAGGGTCAAAAGAAAATCAGCCTGTTGAATAAAGCATTGGGCATCATAGCTGGCACTCTACTTCAGGAGCACGAAGTGAGACAGGAATGGTTTCATCCAATGCCATTTCATCGCATTCTCGTCATGCTGTTTTTGGAATTGAATTCCACTGAGGATACCATTATGGTTCCTTATCAAACTAAAGTTTTGACCGCGTTTTGCAATGTTTTGCATGTTTTACGTCCGTGCAGAGCGTCCTCGTTTGTCTATTCTTGGCTAGAAATAGTCAGTCATCGTTCTTTCGTTGCGAGAATGTTCTCCGACCAGCTAAACCAACCGATGTACGCCCAGTTAATAGTGGACCTATTGAAATACATTCGCTTCTATCTCATGAATGCCATCCTGAATAAGCCAATTACAGTTCTTTATAAGGGCACACTGCGCTACTTGCTAGTACTGTGGCATGACTTTCCCGATTTTATTATCAATTTTCATTCACTATTCTGCGATGTGATTCCAACTAACTCTCTACAATTGAGAAATCTCATTGTGAGCGCGTCACCTAAAAGTATCAGCAGCAGTGCCCTGCAAGATCCACTCAATGCTCCACCGCCGCCGGAAAATCTTGTCACGATTGACGATCCGGTTGGTTTTTGTATGGAAGCTGGCAACCGTATTACTCCATCATCATTGAAGCAGGAGTTGGATTCTTATTTGGCCACTAGAACGCCGGTGAAATTTCTCAGCGAATTGGTAACACGCTTGAAGAGTGACGAAGATCCCAGTTTCAATTACGATGTAGAGTTGATGAATTCTCTGGTGCTCTATTTGTGTATCAGTGCGATTAAAAGCCTTCGAGAGAGAAATTTTTCGTTAAACAGTGCCACAATCGCCCATACTGCTCAAATGGATATAATTCAGAGCCTTGTTCTCAATATGGATAATGAAGGTATGTTTGTATCTTTTTTGGGTATATTATACTCATTTCAATCATCGCATATTCATTTATTTTCTCACCAATTAATTCCAATGATGAAATATTATTGTATTATTATCATTCTTTTAGTTAATTTTATTATAAATATTATTTTACTGCTTACAGCTTTAGCTAGTAGCAATGATTAACTTATTTTTTGCATTTCATATTTCAGGTCGCTACTTGCTGTTGAATGCGATGGCCAATCAACTACGCTATCCTAACAGTCACACCTTTTACTTCAGTCATACTATTTTGTATCTGTTTTCTGAGCAATCGAAGGATCATGTGAAGGAACAAATTACTCGCGTTTTGTTGGAGAGGCTTATTGTCAATCGTCCGCATCCTTGGGGTCTATTGATGACTTTTGGTGAACTATTGCGCAATCCTATTTACAAATTTTGGGACAATGAATTTGTGCGTTGCGCACCTGAAATTGAAACGTAAGAATATGATAATCACTTTACAGGGTTTTACCTACATGTATCCAAAAAAGAAATGTTGGAAGTAAATTATGGAATGAGGTCATTTAAATGTGGGTATTTCTATTTCAGTGTATTAGAAACCGTTGCTCGCAGCTGCATTCCGAACTTTAAATTGCCTCCATATCCTGCTGCTCCAGTTCAACCGGCGAGTTCAACTCAACAGTTGAGTAATGGAGCTGCCAACTGATATCATCATTAATCACCTCTGTATGTTTTAGCAATCAATACATTTGTTTACACATCATCATTTATGCGCGAGCGACTCTCATTTCATTCTATTTTTTGTTTAATTTATATTTAAGATACTTTATATTGGTTTCTTACATACACATACATACATACATACATACAGGTTTATAAATTTATTTTTTGAAAGTTCTATCTATATATTATTGTGTTTTCCGGTTTAAATTATCTTTCATTTTCACGATGCGAGATTTGGCGATGATGCAACTTATCTACAAATGTATTTTAGTAAAACTTTTGTTATTTTATAATTCTTGAATAATCTTGTATTGTATTGTGAGTACTTGTATATGGTACTTTTTCCTCATATCATCCGATTTGAAGCTGCCATATTATATTTGGTGTGTTGTTGTGTCTTTCCCCGCGTTATTTCCATGATGGAAATGCGGCCCAAGAGGGAAGGAAATATGTTATTGGCGTGTGTGATAATCGTGTGATTCTGTAGATAGCGGTACTTGTTTATTTAATTATTTCTCCTGGCTATCTATCTATCTTTGTGTACATGAAACTAAACTGTTTGGCGCTGTCGATTTTATAAACTTTATTCGTGCCATTTTTAGAATAATTGTTCTAAGCATGGCATTGTCTCTAATGAATCCTGTTGCCATGTATATCAGTAATACATAATAATAATACATAATTTCATTATGCGGTAAAGACATATTATTACTTTTCAGTCATTTATTATTGTACATAAATAGGTTTTTGTAATTTATATGTAACTTAGTATGTAATATATAAAATTGCTAATGTGTAAATAGATTTTTTGAGTTTTTAAATAAAGTCGTTTAATACCTATAATTATTCTTTTTTTATCGCTAGTCTACTTAAATTATTGCCCCAATACCGTTTTGGTGGAGCATTTATGACAAAAACGTGGACATCTGGCTTATTTCATGTCAAAATTTGGCCTTCCCTTTCCCATAACACCGTGGAATATACAGAACTCAAGGGGTAAATCCAAAAAACTCCAGATTTCTGACCCCAGCTTAGTATGAATTAGTAAAATCAATTTATTTTATTCTTTTTACATATTATTCCCCATATAATGAGATCAACCGTTGAAATAACTATTATAGTGATAGAAATGACAAAATAACAACCGCATTTGTAGCAAAAGTTGCTGAATTTACGTGTCCTTTTGGTTTCAGTAGAACTCGATTAAGCTCTCGTCAAGGTCAAAAAAGAAGCCGAAATTGTTTCTCGATTCCCGGCCATATCTCACAGAAAACAATAACAAATTGATCTCACACATTGTCAATGCTAAACTTCTTTGCAGCGGACGCCATCCATACCACCAACTCGCAACCCTGCTCTTTTTTTAAAAGACGTCATCGAACCTCAAACGATGTCGATCCCATTTAATCTATCAATTTTGCATGTGGAGACAGTATATCGGCAAAACTAAGGCGAAGACTGACTTGTCGGATCAAAGAGCATATCACGTTGGCTAACGGAATTAAGTTATGAGGTCCACGTCCAGGACTTCTCTACTATACA
>JAYJLU010006448.1:0-10638 GCA_036873645.1 Minona dolichovesicula | reverse complement strand
TATTACTATCATTAAATCTGCATTCATGTACTCATTTGCGGTCTGTCAAATGTTTCAATAAACGCTATTATTATTAATAAGATACATATAATAAGAAATATCTCACTAAGAAAAAATATTTTTGCTAGACTTTATTATGACTTTTATATATTTAAAAAACTGCTATGACAATTTGAACTTTACCTATTTATAATGGTAAGAGATAGGATTTTCTGTCACTTGATAGGGAAATATCTGTTTATATGTTTAAGTTAAGTAATTCAATCATAAAGTTAACTATACATATTTCAATGAACCGTCAGCATTTTTTAACCACACATACAAATATCGATTATCAAGAGTAGGAACTCTACTATATAACTGCTATTACTCTATGAGTACACTACTTTCCTACTAGGATTCATAGTATGGAAAAGTTAATTTCATGAAATTAGTTATACTACATATTCACTGCTTACTTAAATAAAAAATAGCTTGAAAACGGGCGTTCTTTATTACTTTATATGATAGATATGTAAATGCATAATTTAAAACTGCACGACTTCAAAGACTGCCAGTGGTTGGTTGGTTGTGCAGGCAGGCAGGTAGCTCACAGACTCGGCATTACGGAGCAGGGAGGTCATGCATGGTGCAGTCTAGTAGCTGCTTGTCGACTAATCACTCAACTGAAATAAATAAATAATTCCATAGATTATATTAAAGAAAGGAAAGCAAATACGAAATAACAAACAATCCAGAGGACGGAGAGTTATAAGTCAGACAGGCTCATATACTATAGACAACAGCATAGACTAGACAGAGCCAACACTATCAATCGAATACAACTCACCCGGCTTAAATCGATTAAGTCGACGGAGTGATTGTCTGGAAATTAGAGCAAAATTTGTTTCTAAAAAGGATGACTCACTCACTACTCACGGAATGTTAATATTTGACGGGAATATTATCGAGTAAACCACAGTCTATCTTTTATCACTCTCAACATATTGAAATGTATATCGATGGTTGTAGATTACATGCGGTTGACAAATCCCTTACTCTGCCAGCCCATTATAAAACTAACAATTTCAATTTATCGCTTTCTCTGATTTTAATAATTCTCATATCTTTGGTAAGCGCTTAATGTATACGTTCTCTCAATGAGCGAATTATTAAAATCAGAGAAAGCGTTTAGGAAGTGATCATAAATTGAAATTGAGTAGTTTTATAATGGCGGAGATAGGAATTTGTCAGGCGCGTGTCATTTACAAACCATCGATATACATTTCAATATTTTGAGAGTGAAACCTCTGCATAATTTATTAATATAGTACATAGCCGTGCCACTGACGATTTATTACTTTATGGACCAAACCATAATCGATTTGAACAGATAAAATAACACATTTTATTGACACAGTTTTATTATTGAAATATTTTATGATGATGATCTCGTTTGTATAGTAGAATAGTGAATTACCTATCAGAAAATTATCAACTTTTTAGTTTATTGTAAACAAGAAGCGATTATAATATAATTTTAAAATCTGTGCATGCAGGATACAGATGATGGATCTTAAAGCTGAACAGTAAATACATTGCATAAATTTAATTTGCATACTTGTCACTTTTAATCATCAGAAGGGAACTACACATGATATCAATGCTGGCCTAGATATCTCTCTCTCTCTCTAACTCCCTAAGCGTGACAACAATATCCCACCGACTTCTCAACTATCAAAACAGTTTACTTACTACTACAGTCGATTGTCGGGATATCGCTCGTAATCTTTATTATGGAGTAGTTCTGAAACTCAAAACACATCGAAGCAAGAGCCTGAAGTAAGTCTGTTTTGATATCAATCACTACTCTACTATTGATTGCAAAAGCAAAAGGCAAACGAATTTTCGTTGAAAAATAATTAATTCTATGACACTCAAAGATGATGGTTGTAAATTATCATAGAATTGGAGGCTCTTTGCAATGAATATTTATCCAGGGTTCACACTTTTCCCAATATTCCTTTCCAAACCTACTTTAATACACTTTAGGAAGTTACCAAAGTTAACACCATAGAGTGAACATAAATACAGAGGTTTCACTCTTGCTAGTAGATATTTGGATATCGATTTTGAGGGACCCAGTGACAGAAAATCGCATCTCCACTATTATATAAACTGACGAAGTTTATATTATCATAGCGCCAAAACACAATGGCCGATTTTAATGATTCTGTTACCAAATTAAAGTACAAAAAGAACACTTTTTGTTCAATCAATTGTATCACGCAAGGCAAAAATACATTTTGCTAAATGCCTTATCGTAATAATTTATATCATTAAAAAAGCGCTCTTCTTTTGGCACTGTAATTTGGTAAAAAATATATTAACAAATCAGATTGAAAAAGGGTTGTTTCGAGTAGAGAAATTAACTTTCAACTTTGGATTGATCAGGATGTTGAAAGCTGGAGATATGAATGATAACTGCACCAAAATGTACAAAAAAACTCCAAAATTGCAGACTTTTATGCGATTTTGGATTATGATTACGATTATGCGATAAGAAATTTCCAGGAATATTTATTACTATTTCAAGGAAATTTCCCAAAAATGGAATATTAAGACAGTTAGATCAAAGTTTGACAGAAAGTTGATACATACATATAAATAGTCATGATTGAAATGATGACTAAAATGTTAAATGCTGTTATTAACAAGTAAATTAGCAGATAATTCATCAATCACAGAAAAGATAATGTTTCAATCTCATATTCTTGTTTTCTTTATCAGCTCGCATAAGACTCCACAATAAGATTAGTTGATCTTTTTTCAGCCTCTTCAGCAAGTCTTTCTCCTAAAATTCAAGTTTTCGACCTTTTAAAAACCCATCGTGTTCTCCATGGCTACCCTCTTCTGACTTTTAGCTATTTCCTCTTCGCCTTTTTTCCTTGTATCTTCCAGAAATACATGGAAACGTCTTCTGGCACTAGTCCACACTAGGTGTTAAGGAGCTGATATTTCAAGATTGTGAGATCATGAGTCTTTAAGAGTCTGTATGGACCTTGAAAATTATAAATGCATACAGGGATGTGATTTAGTAGATAATATAAAACTGGAAAATATCAATTTAGGGATCGGGGGCAGAACCCCCGAAGAAAATTTAACGAATCTTTATACGGTAGACATAATTTTAGTGAATTATGAGGCATTTGGGAGCCTGTGCATAATATAAAAATATATTAAGCTGAATATGAAAAATTCAAGGACTTTCAAGGATTTTCAAGGAGCGTGGACACCCTGCCTGTTATTGAAGAACCTATCTAGTCAATAAAATCTACTAAATAACTAATTTAACCAACTGATGAATACTTGTAGTTGAGAACCTATATGGAAATAACAGTTACACAAAGTTTTATTGAAATGCATATCGATGGTTTTGTTAAACCACGACTGACAAATTCAATATCTCCGCCATTATAAGACCACCAAATTCAATTTATCGCCTGTCTAAACGCTTCCTCATTGTATGAGTATTTACATTATGCGGCTTCCAACGATATAAGACAATTTCAAATTTATAATGGCGGAGATAGGAATTTGTCTGGCATGGTATAGCGAAAACCATCGATATGCATTTCAATATTTTGAGAGTCGAAACTTACCGCTACGCTATGTCCTTGAAAGTCATGGTGGTCAAGATCATGTCACATATCTCCGGGACTGCTAAACATTTAGCATCTACGTATATTTAATTCCATAGACATGTAATATAGTGGTAGTCTGATTTATAGATGAAGGGAACAATTTGAAGCTCCGATTCTGCAGGCAAATTGCCCAATACTCAACTGTGATTCGCTGAGTATTAATGACTTCGTGACTTCTAAAGTAATCATGAATGAATGAATATTGATTGTTTCGCTTGCCTGCAGACGCCATGTTTCTAATTGTACACTCAATAGGAATTAGATCAGTCTCAGATCACGATCTCTACAATCTTGTGTTACATTATTCCTTTTTATATGGAACTCATTGACAGAATTAAACAGAATTTGTTGATAGAAAACATATATTTCTTTAACACCGCTTTACCACCAACTATGCAAGGCTACTGACATCGGCAACAGTGCTAGACTGTTATTCATAGATTTTTCAAAAGGATTTGACAACATAGACATTAGCTTGTTAATTTCTAAACTTATCAGTCTTAATATTCATCCATTTCTCACAAGATGGATTGCTACATTCCTAGCTGAACGTTATCAAAGAGTTAAATACCCTTGGAGTACCCCATTAATGATAAATGACCTTAATGCTGAACTGAAATATGGAGTTGACGACAGTACATCAATTGAAATAGTATCATCACCCGACTTATACATCTACTATTTTAAGTTTCGGTACTCCCGCGCGTCCGTGTTAACATTCTCAAAAAGTACATCCTTTTTGAGCTTTTGGAATTGATGCTGCTATTAATATGGTCGCTCCATGTAAGGGAGTTATTTATGATGAATCCCAGCATTTTAGCTGTTTTGACTATGGGCTGATAACCGTATTGTCAAGGGTAACTGGGGGTCAGGTTTGGTCGAGGTTTGAGAACGATATACGGAGCTCTTGTGTTTTTAAAGTGTTAATTCTCATATTGCTACTGGCTGTCCACTCAGTTACTTCATCAGCGCGACTAGTTAGTTGAGTGACACTTTTGTTGTCATTTAATCAAATTAATTATTCCTCATTTTATAAATTAGCCACTGAAGAAGTTATTTCAATAAACGAAACTGGTTTGGCTATTAATTATCTTTCTTTTCAGTTCAAGAGTTTCATAATTGACTTTATCCTAATCTTACAGACGAATAAGTAGTGAAGTAATGATTGATAATATTATAACTTACGCAATCTAAAATCTCTTTGTATCTCTACAGACAGATATGGACTCGTTGTTAGAAAGCCAACCGAAATCCATCATCCACTCTGATTGTGCACCCATTGAGATAAGTATTGGAGATAGCGGTCTCCACTGCGTCTGCATAGAATTCCACATCGCCAACTTTATGCCGACTTAGGTGAGTGACTTGAATGAGTTGTTTTGTGACCTCCAATGAGGAGTCATGAGGGCAACTGTCCGTGTTCATCATTCCTGAACAATTACAAATACAATTGAACAAAAAGATTCAGCAGTTATTTTGAAGGTCTTCTATTCACTCGATTTATTTTCGTGAAATTCGAGTATATATTTTTGCTGAATATAATAGACAGAGTTCTACATAAATTGATAAAAAGAGGGTATTCCAATTGACTGACAATCAAGATCAAATAATCGTCACAAATTTAAGAAGTCCTTTTTCGAAGCAAAGAAAATGCTGAAGCGATACGGCCCTAGTGCACTACCTTGTGGAACTCCTGATTTGACTACATTTAATTACACGTAGACTCCGTATCCGAATTCGTTTTGTGCGGCAATAAAATACATCAGAGCAGTTCTAAAGGGACGAAACACAATAGTCGATTTTAACAATTCTTTTACCAAATTAAAGTACAAAAAGAGTACTTATAAAATATTGAGATAAAAAATAATAATATAGCAAAATACTTGCATAATAAAAGTGTTGGAACAATATTTTATATCATAAAAGAATTATTAAAAGCGGCCATTGTGTTTCGTCGCTATGATAATTTGAACATTGCCCATTTATAACGGTGGAGATAGTATTTTCTGTCACTTGGTATCTGAAAATCGATATACAAATATTTGCTAGCTGAATGGGAACTCTGTTGGTTACAATTAAATAATCTTCAAGATCTGATTATCACCCTATGCAGTCATATATTTATATGAAAAAACGTTTAAATAACAACAGAACATTAAGTAAAAATTACCAAATAGACAGTCACTACTGAAAAGTAGTAAATTGCAAAACTAACGAATATTTGAAGATTACAAATTCAAAATCTGTACGTACCAGGAGCAATGGATACCACCCGAATTCCAAGACTGGCCAGGTCTCTGGACAATGGGAGAGTCATACCAACCACAGCGGTGGCTGCTGAGGCGCCCAGAAATTGATTGCGACCTGCTTCAAAAGCTTGAGTGCCTGAATTGAGAACAATGACTCCTCGCTGTCCATGTGAATCCGGCTCGTTAGCGGCTATGAGTGGCACTGCAAGACGGACCGCATTGAAACAACCAATCAAATTGTTCTGCAATGGAGAATCATCAATGTGATGCTTTTCGATAAGTGAATATTGCAATCGATATGACTAATGATAGATTCATCAAATACTCATAGATATTGTATGATGAATGACACTCATAGATATCAACTCATTCTTTCTTCGATTTTCAGTAGTTATAGAATGTGTTCAAATTGTAAAATGAATTAGAAGAGAACATTAAATTAATTAAATTTGTGAAGCTCACCTTGAATAAGGAATTCATAAGTGTGAATTTGACTGGCTGTAGTTCAGAAATTTTATAGACAGACAAAGGAGAAGAAATTCCAGCACAATTCACCAATGCATCCAGCCGACCATTCTCTTTCTGAATTGATTCGAGACACGATGACACATCATCGGAATTACAAATCTGAAATGAATTTGGAGAAGCTGACCTCTAACTTACTATGTAGCATTATTCCGATATAATTTAATACCTAAATATTATAAATTTGCTTATCTTTAAGAAGTTTTAACAGATTATTATGTAAAAGAAATTCAAGAGCAGTACTCACATCACCCTCAAAGTATCTGCAGTCAGGAAGCTTATCAGTTTTGGGAGGCCTGATGCCATTATCAATAATTGTGACTCGAGAGCCGTGTTCAATTAGTCTATAATATAAAGATAACACAAAACGTATTTTTATGGTCTATTTGACAGAGATATACCTTTTTACAAATTATTAGTTAGTGTTAAATAGTAATATTTTAAAATTTAAAAGGAGTTGCCTTAATATCTTAAATATGGAATATATTTTAAACATTACCAATTTAATGTAATTTTAAAACTGATTACCTCGTATCTTTTTAAAAATACATAAATTTTTTCTTAGAATGCATTCACTTATATCATGTCTTACAAAACATACTAAAAAGTGTTTAATGTACATATCAGGAATTAATTACATGAACATACCTTTTAGCTGTTGCTCTACCTAAGCCATTTAGACCACCAGTAACAAGAACTGAAAGACCCTAAAATTAAATTAAAATATTATTTTTCTCTTGTTAGTACTTTTACATTATTTTTATAAACCAATTAAAACATATTACCAATAAGCTTCACTCTAAAAAGTAGGCATATCACTCTAAATGGGGAGGGAGGAGTTAGTAGTCTTTAGTTATTGCCTTAATGCAGAGTCCAAACTTGTTGGGACAAAGATCAGATGATATATTTACTACCTATCTTCTTTAATAGCTTCATTGTCTCATTGGATAATACTATGTTATCCCAATAGACTAACCATCCAGAAACATAATCAAGGAGATCAATAAAGTCAACATTGATACATCTAACTGATTTTATAACTATAAACATCTTATTTGAGAATATAATCATGACAAATTAAAATATCAGAACTGCCACCTTGAATTTGGCAGTGTAAAAAAGGCAGGAAATATTTTAATGAAATTTTTACACTGTTACAGTTTGATACCCATACAATTTACCAGCTGCATTGCAAATAAACTGAGTGGATTCTATTTATATTAACTTTAACGAATTATTAAAATAACCAATCCATGTACAGAAAATCTGGTTATAACAAGATTGAAGGGTAAACCTGTAAAAATGTGCTTGTTGTATCTGAGTAACCCCAAAATTGATGTAATAATAATACAATACATATTCACAAAATAAATCATTCTAATTAGCTGAATGACATAACTTACATACATTAATTTTAATATACTCTTATGGAATTTTAGTTGCTAAGCAAAATGCTCTATTAAGTTATAGTGCAGACAAAAATTATAACATTAAGATGAAGAATTAAGCATACTACATTATATTACTTTGGGTTGTGACATGATATTTGTTAGACATGCAATCAAAATAAGGTTTCTTGTTAGAAGAGGAGCAATTATGCATAGGGGACCATAAATCTACAAGTTTTGCCAGGACCAGCCAAGCCAGCTTGTTATAACCAAATTTTACTATATATATTTTTCTAAAATAAACACTCCATCCATCAAAAATTTTAATTACTTTTTTGATGGACTGAGAGTTTATTTTGGATAAAGTAAAAAGTGTAATTTTGATAGAGATGGAAATTTAATAACAAAAGATCGGGTAAATACCCAAATCAGGCAACAACAGAACATTTTATATTTTTTGGAAACACCATAATTCTGCATATAGTGCAAAAGTTTTGAGGATTTGATATTTAGAATGAAAACTCTCCCTTGGAGAGTGATGTCACGTGAGGTCGAAACTGATTGGCTGAATTTTCCTGTCTCTAACAGTATTTGATCTGATTGGTTGCATTATACATGCTTTCTGACAGTATTTGTATTTCTATATATACCCAGTTAACACATTAGTGCATATAAATGGGTGTTTAGATATATCCTATAGCATAATATCTGTTCAAAATTCCTGGAGATTTACATTGCCTGCAAATTCAAAATCTATAATGTGACAGATCATCAAAAAATGGATTGTGTGCTGTTTTAACATAATTTTGTTTAAATAATTGAGAGACAATATATTCATAATTATTCTTTTATTTACAACTGTTTAATATACTAGGTGTAAGTTCGTAGACTTGGAAATATTATCAATAAGAAAGTCTTGTTTTCTATTAACTTATGCCAACAAACAATTAAATTTGATAACTTCTGTAAGCTTTTAAATAAATTTTGACATTAACTTTGACCTACGCATTTGTCAATAGGGTTCTTGATATTTTTCATTTGTAGGATGGTTATCTTAATAATTAATATAATTTTGTATAACCTCAACACTATTCAACATTTTAATCCCAGAGCACTTAGCTGGAATTATAACTCTTGACTCCTGGATTGGTGGCAAAGCATTCTAACCATTCAGCCAGAGCTCTCTATAATAAAATGACAATGTGAAAGCTTTCTTATATTGCTTGATGACTCAACTGTATGCTGAATCAGACAGTGATTATTTTCTTATTCTAATCCAGGCTAAATACTCAGGGGAATGATATGTTGCATGGTGCTGTATAGAGGTTTTATAACAGTATATATAACCTAAAATTTGCAGTGGTACACATCCAATTAAATTTTTGTTTATATACTCTGATCATTAAGTTACAAACTGAAAATCACTCAAAATTTATATCTTTATTTGGAAAATTAGGTAATATATATTTACATGCCATTTATTAAATTGAACTATATCTTTATTTACAGTATGCCCAGATAAATATTCTTTTTGTAATTGATATTATTTGAAACATAATATTTGTCAAGAAACATAAAATTAATATAAAAATAAGGTTTTATTTATCAATGAAACAACCATGTGACTATGTGGTTATGCTAGGCATTTACATAATTAATAATATGTAATAATATGTAATCTACAATAAAGGAGAATCTAAAAATAGGGATATTCACTATACTAATGAAACATAATATTTAAAGGTCCACATCATATTTGGAGCATTTACTTATTACAGCTGCTGTACAAAATCTGTGAAACACAATGACATCTTTTGTTTCCAGTTAGGGTTTAAATGTATCATGTAACAACTTATGCTAAATGAATATAATGAACTAGAAGAATTGGTCTGTAATAACTGACAAACCAATCGTGACTTCAGCTGCACTATCATTAGGCAACTGGTGGGGGCTTTGTCAGATAAGTAAGGACAAGGGGAATCTGACTGTCAAATTAAGAATAAAGAGCAGGTGTTCAATGCATGACTTATTAGACATGTGTATATCTGCCTGTTCCTGTATATCTAGCCTGATAAGCTAGTTGTTAACATGTCATTGTCAGAATCAGGCATGTGATTGGGCATACAAATAAAGTTGGAGAAATTATACAATCCACTGGTACTATGGCTATGTGGAAGTGCAGCCTCTAAAAATGCACAAAGCGTGGAAAATTCTTAGAATGCATATAAATTTATCTAAGGAAAATTGGTACAGATTATTATTCAGCATAATAAATGGTTGTTTTGTTTTACTATGGTTGTTTATAATACATAAGTTTTCCATTATATCTTCCTTGGTGCTCAGAGTGGAGGATTTTTCAGTTGATGTTGTCATAAACTTATGAAGTGTTTTCCTGCAGGAATTATTGTTAGCATAGTATAAGTCAATAGGCTACTGAGGATAAATAGATGTTTGATAGTTTTGTGTATGTTACTAATAATAAAGAATCAGATGCCTCATTATATAGCTCATATAAATCCATCTACATATAAATGTAATAGGGAGGACACCCTACAAGATTTTATTGTATTTTTGGACAAATCTCAAAAATGGTCCAAATAGCATCCAAAAAGTCAGAGAAATCACATGCCTGCTGAATAGATGAACATTTAGTCAGATTATTAAAAAGTCACACAACTGATAATTGATTAGGAAAGTTGACTTTCTTCTTTATCAGATGTGTATGTTGGAGCCCAATTACCAACCAGACCAGTTGGTAACTAGTCTGGCCCAATTGCCAACCTGTTAGGTATT
>JAYJLU010006337.1:0-10638 GCA_036873645.1 Minona dolichovesicula | reverse complement strand
ATTCGGTGTATTTCTAATGTAATTCCATGCCATGGATTTTACTCTTAATAAAGTCATTATTATTATTATTATTATTAGGTATTATATCATCAGCTTGTAGATTTTTGTTGAATTTCCAATATTTGTTCATCTTTTAGAATTTTAGAATTAATTTTTAAAGGTTTCAACAGGACTATACTTAAATATTGTTTTCTCCATATTAGAATAATCCCTGAGTTTCAAATTGGTTTATCATAGAAAGGAATAGATATGCAAATCAAACCAAAGCTTCATTTGGCTGACTGAACCGGAGTGCTGTTGCGTAATGTGATAGAGTGTTTTAACCATATAGCAGTTACATTTTTCGGTGTTAAAAATTTATAACATTTCATGATGAATTAATTAATTAAACCGCAAAATGAGTGATAATTAATCATGATTCGAAAAATGCTAGATTTTGAGTTTCGTTTTAATTCTAGTCTCGCAGTCAAATTTCTTAAATATTGAGCTATTTAATTTATGTATTTAACGTAATTTGAAAAACTTATTAATTATGTAACAGTTTTAAATATGTGTTGAATTTCAGTTTATGTCAAAAGTTTCAATTATAGCTAGCCATCAAAAGAGATACTACAATAAGTTACTGGGTAAAACTCTGGAATAATCTACCAAAAATGAAAAATTCCCCCAAAAAACTCCTTAAACCAAAACAACGGGACGTTTTCTCTTATCAAATTAATATAGTTCTCATAACTTTACCATTACGCAGATTTTTAACATAGTCTTGCGGTTATTGGTTGCCTTCTAGTAGTTTGTCTCAAAGGAAGAACAGTGCTTGCATTGAAGTGAGTTTATCGATTTTAGTAAAAATGATTTCAATGAAGTGAGTTTTATCATCTCAATTATGTCACTGTATATATGTATATTTTCCATTTCCATTTTTTTCTTTCTGGCTATTCACATTCTGTTTCTCAGGTTGGTTAAAAACTACAATACATTCAGTTTACCATTTTTAATTTATTCTGCATTTCTATTTCGTTTTTTGATTATAATACGCCGGTAAAGTTACCCTCCAATTCTATGGAAATACAGAACCACTTTGGATACCATATTCACGTGAGGATACGTTGGTATCCAAAGTGTACCCTCCACAAATTCCAACCCAATATTTCCTGTCATTCATGGCTACATAAATCACTTTTCTCATTTATTTTGTTTTGTAACATACAAGTTTCGTTCCGTAGGATTACCTAAAATTTCTTATTAAATCATTAATCGAAAATGTCTGAGAAGGACAGAATCCACGTTTTTCCATCTAGAATGTACGGTGATACTTCTTTTTTATTCAACTGTTACATAATTATTTTGTAAATCATATTTCACTATACTTTCCCCACTATATATGGGATCATTACAACAATCAGTGTGCACTTCATTGCTTCAATAATTTTAGAAAAGATTTTTACAATATATATATTTCTTTAAGTTATTGCATTATTTGACTCAGTAGTACCACATTAAAATTTAATTTGATATTACACTGCAAATAAAATTGCAGATGCCTTATGCATGTTGGCAACCAGTTGTCAACTTTTATGAGGTTAAATTCTGATTAACAATTGATCTGACCAAAGTTATCAAACTTCAGCAAATATTGTCAACTAAATCTATGTTATAAATACAAATCAATATTAATTTTAATATATACACTTAGTTGTAAATGTTGATCACTTTAGCTAACATAATTATAGATCAGGAAAGTTTTTACTGGTTGGACTAGTTGTCATGTCAACCATATTTATATAAAAATTTATTGTAATAAAAGAAAAGACAACATGAAGCTGTCAATCATATTTATATATTTAACCTAATAAAAATTTACAACTGCTTACCAACATGCACACTAATTAATCATAATTAGTTAATATGGTACTATCAGTGTTGGAGCCCAGCTACTAATCAAACATATTGAAAACTTATATGGTTGATGAATTGACAATATTTTTTATACTATAAACTTAAATAAACTCAAGTCACAGTCATCTCAGTGACAACACAAATCAGCCAAGTGTTTAAAGCATATGTATGTTTTTAAATGTTTTTTTAAGCCAGATGATTATGATTCTAACTAATGAATGCTCAACAATATATTTTCCAACAAATGAACATTTCTATAGCATAGAATTCCATAATCAAAAGACTAATTTGTTACAGATTAAAGGTCTTAAAACTAAACTAAAAGGAGCTAGAAGACAGGAACAAGTTATTTATTATACAGAGTGGATACATGTCCAACAAGTTGGATCTTCAATATTACCCGGCTATAGATACAACAAGTCAGATTTCAAAGATAAATGCGCACTATTGGTATGACTAGTACCTACTTTAAAATATATCTATTTAAACGATTGATGCGGACAATGGTACAACTAGAATTGACCAATAAAAGTTTAATAATATTAATGCGCTTATTTAAATAGCGATGTCTTCTTTTATGTTGTTCTATCCTTTAAATATTCTTTGTGGCTGTGTTGCCAGGTGGATGAATTTAGAGCATTCATTGTCGATATCAATCGATTAAATAATTAAGTCGTACCAATAGCGCACACTTATCTTTGAAATCTGACTTGTCGGACCTGTATCACTTGCCTTTATTATACAATCTATAAAATATAATTATGTTCAGTATTTAGTTACATAAGCAAAACTATTCAGTTAACTAAATACCATTTTACCCAAATACATTATTCATAATATAATTCTATATCAGATACATTTTATAAGGTTGACAAAAGTGTTTATTGATTTGTAATATTCATAAATGAGCAGTATAATGAACTATGTATACATTATTCAAATAGTTAGGAATTGGTCTAGATCCATTACCAACTTGAGTAGTTGGTAACAGGCTCCAACAATGTGTATTGGCAAATAAAAAACTAGGCAGTTATATATCATGTAAATAAAAATTTAAGAAATTGTTGTTGCTGGTACCATCATAACTAATCTGTTTTTATTTAGAATGCAGTGTAATCATTTATAAATTTTATGATTTATTTATTTTGCTGATATCATTATGGAATTATCCTTTTATAATCTCTTTTCTGGGTCTATTTCATACTTGTACAAATTAAATCAGTAAATTTTATTGTTTTATAAGTTGCATATCTTTTTCCTATTAGTATAGGGTGTTAAAATTGCCTTATTTATCAGGTAGTATATAAATAATATGCTGTCAATGTACTCTGTGAAGAGACAGTTTAAAAAAAGTTTTTTTTACAGATCATACATTTCAAAGATAATTTTTAAAATGATCCATACATTCTTTGCCTCTAAAATGGTTGTTTTGTAAAGCTTTATTATGCTTTCCTAATTTTTTTAGGGCTCAAACAATCATGAAAACTCGGCTGAAAGGTGCTCAAAAGGGTCACAGTCTTTTGAAAAAGAAAGCTGATGCTTTGACAATGAAATTTAGACAAATTCTGAAAAAGATTATTGATGTAAGCCTCATGAGTTTCAAATAAGACATACTATGCTACCAAAATAAATATATCAGTATTTATCATTAAAATATTTGGAACAAATTATTTTTATTTCATAATGAATACACTTTTGCAATAGGTATATTGCTGCATGCTGTTTTATAGCTGTTACTAATTTGTGACTAAATACCAGTTATGTTTAGTTGCATTCACTTAGAAAAGCATTGAAAAATGTTTGCAATGCAAGTAGTAAAATAATTTAATTGAGTTCACTTCTCTTTATTATATCTTTAGGCTAAACAGCTGATGGGTGAAGTAATGAAAGAAGCGTCATTCTCTTTAGCTACAGTCAAATTCTCTGCTGTCGATATTAATCACACTGTTCTGCAAAACATAACCAAAGCTCAGTTGAAAGTTAAGTCTGGGAAGGAAAATGTTGCTGGTATGGTGCTTTTTAAGTATTGGTTAAATTATGATTCTTTTCTCAATCAGTTCTGAATATCTATTTCCTAATAATCTTCTAACTTTAGGTGTGACCTTGCCCATATTTGAGCCGGTAATTGAAGGATCTGATTGTAAGTAACCATGTTATTCTGCTTTTGAATATGATTCATTCACGTTTAAGATTTAAAGTTTTCTTCAAAATTACAAAATTTGTTTTTCACTACCCAATAGACCAAATTAACAAGTTACAAGTTAACAAACATTATTATTATGGATAAACTAATATAGTTTACAGGAATAATTTACTCTCTTGAAATAATCATTTCTGTATCATTTTCAGCCTATGAATTAACTGGTCTTTCCCGTGGTGGTCAACAGATAGACAGGTTAAAAAAGAATTACGTAAAAGCCGTGGAATTATTGGTGAATTTAGCCTCTTTACAGACGTCCTTTATTACATTGGATGAAGTAATCAAAATTACGAACAGACGAGTTAATGCTATTGAGCATGGTAATTTTTTATGCATACTTAAATGTTTATTGGGGTTTATCAAACCTTTCATCAAGAGTTTTATTGCAAAGGAACGCAATGATGACATTACAATGCTTTTTGTATTATTGAATCTTATGTTTCAAATTCTTATTGGGAGAAACGCCTTTACAAAGCTTCTATATCACAAATTGTTGGAATGCTATAGTATCATGAACATGTGAACTATTTACTCCTATTGTTGAAATAAATGTTACTATGCAATGAAATTAATCAAACTTAAATTTTAGACTTATTTTAATAACGTGATTAACAATTTCTCTCGGAAGGGAGTCATTCTGAATAAAATGGGCTGGTCATCTATTTTCACTCTATTAATGTTTATTTATATTATTTTTTACTTAATAGTGATCATCCCCCGTATTGAGAGAACTCTCGCCTATATCGTTCAAGAATTAGATGAGCGAGAAAGAGAAGAATTCTTCAGGTTAGTTTGACTATAGAGTAATTATTAACAGTAATACAGAGATGTCACTCTCGAAATATTGAAATGTATATCGATGGTTGTAGATTACAGGCGACTGACAAATTCCTATCTCCGCCATTATAAAAACCAGTTCCAATTCCAACGCCTACTCTAATTTTAATAATTCGCTCATTGAAAGAACGTATACATCAAGCACTTTGAAAAGATATAAGAATTATTAAGATCAGAGAAGGAGTTTAGGAGGGGCGATAAATTGTAATTGGTAGTTTTATACTGGTGGAGATAGGAATTTGTTAACTGCGTGTAATCCACAACCATCGATATACATTTCAATATTTTGAGAGGTAAGACTGAGTTTGACTAGAAGTGAATAAATACTATGTATTAAATAAATAAATTTATCTCTGACTAGAGTTTTTTTTACTTAGCTTGTTTGAATTTACAATATTTCAAGAATCTATTTTGCAATGGACTTTGGTAGAAATATTTTTATAACATCATTAACTAGTTAGTAAGCTGTCACCGTTAGTCGGTGCGGAAAATCCTTAATACAAAAAGGTTATATCGAGTTTTGACTCTAAAAATATCTAAATGCATATTGATGATTTTGTTATATCCATTGCACACAAATTCCTTTCTCCGCCATTATAAAACCACCTCTTCTAAATGCCTTCTCTGATTTTAGTCATTCTCTCATTGGAAGAACGTCCACATTCACCGCTTTTAAAAATATATAATAATTAAATTATTAAAAAAGAATAAAGACGTTTAGGAGCGGCGACAATTTGAAATTGGTAGTTTTATATTAGCGGAAATAGGAATTTGTCAGTCGTAGTATAGCAAAACCATTGATATGCAGTTCAATATTTTGAGCGTCGAAACCAAGGGCAAGAAATTGACTATTGATTGACTAAAATGCTAAGTTTCCTTTTTTAGACACTATAATATGTATTAGGTTTGATGATTTTAATTTTTTTATTCTCCTTTTAAATGGGATAATCGTTAATAAGAAAATAATTTCCTATTGTATTCCTGAGTTTTAGTTATTTAATTAATTTTAGATTGAAAAAGATACAGGAAAAGAAGAAGAAAATGAAAATTCAGAAAGAAAAAGAATTAAAGGAAATGGGCTTCGATGAAAATGGTGGAGTTACTAGTAATATTTTGGATCAAGAAGAGGATGAACTGCTTTTCTGATTCTTCCTGTATACTCTGTATATTCAGCAGGTGATAGATACATACATAGATCGAGTATCCATTAGATTGGTGTTGCATGCTATGCTATTTCACTATAATTCACAATTTGCATTCTCCATGTATGTACATGCTCCGGACCGAACTTTCAATTGTTTATTTAGTATCTACATATTTGCAATCTATTCTCCTCTATCAATCAGTGTAGATATATTTGGTTGTAGACCAACACTTATTTCAATGCTAAAAGAAATGTAATCATGAATTGTTTTAATAATTTTTTGCCGAACATGTTGTTTTAAAAAAGAAATTTAATTACTATATATATTATTATTATCACTTACTATTTCATAATTGGAAGTGAATTTGATTCTCTTCTAGATTCTATCCCGTTTTTTGATTGTGGATTCTCCCTCTGTGATTCCTATTGGATTTAACTGTCTGTATTACATAAACAAAATTATTTATATCTGACCACTGGATGCATAATATTACTGTATAAATTATCCTCGTGTAAACACACTGGGAATCTGTAGCAGTAGCCCGTTAATAAATAAACTATCTTACGCAATTCAGACTCATTTTTTCCTTACAATCCCTTCAAAATGAAGGGCTATTATATAATAGTTAAGTAAATTAATAGATCTTTCAAATTTAGATATTTAATCTTGGATGTCATAAGGCAGTGGCATACTTCAATTCAAGTTATGTATGTATGTATTTATAGATAAAAAGAATAACAAAATAATTCTTCACCATTTATTACTGCGATATATTTCGTTAATTCTTAACTATAGCAGATATACAATTAGAGAATTAAAGCATAACAATTAATACCAGAGCTGACAATGATTACGAACCGATGAGGGATTAAATAAAATTAAGAACAGAATGGACAGGCGAAGGATAAGTTAAATGGGAATGGAAGAAGAGGCTACGCTAGGTTTAAGACTGCGGATAAGAATGGCTTCACATATCGATAATTTAAGCGTTACTGAGCGACAATGTTAAACTTAATTTTATCTTTCAAACTGGTTGAGAGAGTAATTGATATGTGCCCGCGCAGGTAGAAAGGTGTCGGGTGCCTCATCTATTTCAACTGTTCTAATATAATCACGCCTTGAACCCGGAGGGGCTTCACTCGCTCGAGGATGAATGGCCTCGCCCATACCACATGTACTGTCGGTCGAATATATATTAGGTCTGACTTTTGAGTTGACAAACGATTTTGGGATATGCTCTCTGATTCGGGCGGACAATCTTTTTTCTGTCTTGCTGACGTAACTGGAACCACAATTACCATTAAATTTGTAGACGACATTAGATCGGTTATAAGACTGGGGAATTTTGTCTTTGAGAGCGGGAGCGAGAATTTTCTTTATTTTTGGAATGATAAAATGAGCTTGGCTGTAGTGAAGGTAGAGTTGATTAGTTTATCGCGTAGTTTTGATGAGTCTTTAAAAGTCCTACATATGATTCTTCGTTATACTACTTAAAGTATTACAATTACGCAAATTATTTTTAAAAAATTACGCACATAGTTCAATAATAATGAGCTTAATTCCAAATTGTCATACGCAAAATAGTTACAATTATTCTTTTGGGTTGGTTGTATAATAATAGCAATAATTTTACTAACTAACTCATATGTTAACACATTGATACAGTCATGAAGGATACGTTTCAGATAGTTGTTCTTATTGATTGATGTCAGGCCCGGCATTTGATAGTCACTCGCAAATTTCTTCCATGCTGATTTTGGTTGGGCAGCAGTGGGTGGAGGACATATTTTTACTCTTGAATCTGTATGAATAATTTATGGTCTGCTTCGCTTCTTGATCTTGAATTTCTTTTCACGAATTTTTCAAGCCTATTTGTATCATTGGAATCTGCAAAACCCATAGAAATCGGAGCTGTTGATAAGAAGCAGAAAATAACTCCGATTTCTATGGCAAAACCCCACCGCAGCTTGGACTTGCGTAAGAAATTTTATTTATTATTAAAAATGATGGACTAGAGCTGAATTTCATTTCTCGTCAGGTCCATGCTCTTTAAGATTTTTAAGGCGTAGGTAGTGCTGGATTAGAAATGAATAAAAGAATTGATGAAAACAGGATATTTATTGAATAAATTTTCGTAAATTTCATAAATTTTCTGCGGACGTAAATGATTCTAAACGGGGGAACACAGTCATGTCTATCACATAAAATTGACGTCTGGGGAATACGGTGGTTGACGAAGAAACCTGATGTTTCTTTCTTCCACATGAAGAATTTTGCTCCAGCATTATCTTGTTGTATTCGCATTCGTATTCGAATGCGAATGCGAATTTTATGATACATCTTTAATTCCTTTTCAATGTACTACGATTCCCAGTTTTGTACATGTTTTGATAAAAAATAAACAATTATTATTATTATTATATTCTCTGGCAGTATGGGCTTTTGTTGGACTCAATAAAAAGCTTTTCCATATTTTCCAGGAATTGAATGTACCTCTCGATTCTCTCGATTAAATTTGGATAAAGTAAATCCATAGATTAGGAAAGTTCATTTTTTCAATAAACAACTGTTTCTTTCGGTATAGCCTATATTTGTATTGTATGTTTATACACTGCATGCAATTTTTACAAATCTTAAAAAATCAAATCAATCAGCTTGAAAACATTAAATTGCGAAGTGCAGTATATATGTTGAATTAAAATGTTGGATCAAACAAACAAACAAAATATCACACAAAGTCAATACGAACTCTTTACATCTAATTTTATTCAATTTTCAGTGGGTTACATCATAAGAAATATGTAGCTGTCTCTATAGTTTATAAGATAGGATATGATACAATTTATTGTGAGCAGATAAAAATGTACAGGATAAAAATGTGCCAATGCTAAAATGGTTCTGAAGAATATGACACCGCTCACTCTTGAAATATAATTGCATCACAAATAAAAAATTTATGTTTAAGAGTAAATACCTAAGTTAAAAAATCATAATTATATTCACAAAAATGGAAATCTACATAAAAAAAATTAAAATATTTTGGTCAGTTAAAACAATTACACTAAATTTATTCATATACAATTTCGTCAGAAGTTTGACATGCACATGAACATGTAGGTACTTAAGTAAAAATGAAATTAATTAGAGACTTAATCAACAAATCAGAGCACGTGTTGGATGACTTTATGCTCAATCATGTTAACTTAACAAAATGAATTTAACTTTTAACTTAACTTAAATTAAATCTTGACTTTATAGTCACTCTAACAGTGTGCAGTGGTTATTTCAACCCTACTGTTAGTAGTATGATACTGCTTTAAGCTTTAAATAATCTCTATGTCTGATTCAGCCTCCAGTTGAATCAGCACGCAGTATAAGAAAGCTTTCAAATTATCATTCTTTTGTAGAGAGCGCTGGCCGAATGGTTAGACCGCTTGGTCACCAATCCAGGGGTCGAGAGTTCGAATCCCGGTTAATTACTCTCGGGAATGAAATATTGAATAGCGCTGTATAGAGATTATAATTATTTCTATCATTTAACTTAAAGTTGCTTTGTGAAAAGAGTTAATTCTGCAGATAGAGATCAGTGAAATTCGATTTTTTGTGTTTTTGAGAGTTAGGATCTCTCTATATATTTCACTTAAGTTTTGATGACTCTTTTGGACAGACAACTATTTTTTCTGTTCACGTATATTTAATTAATTAATTATATTCTTTATCTACATACGTATCTATACAAAGGTCAATATATACATTCAGCCAATTATAAGATACTGACACTATAATTATCAGAGTTAAGGATAGAACTATTGTTTATAGAATATCAAATATAATCAGTGAGTCGGTATAAAGATGTTCTTCAATTCTGTGTAAACCTTATTATGGATACCACCGCATTGAAACAATTATATCCTACCGTATATATTGTTCCGTGGAATTAAATGATCCCTTTACCGACGTATTAAGAAAATGAAATATCATCTGATTCTCTTAATTAAGAATCCTTAGATTGGTCCAACCACTCTAGAGATTTAAAATAGTGGGGTAATGGTTTGTCCAATCTGGCGATTATTTTGTAGATGGGCTTTTTCCATGATTGCTCCTGGTCTCTGTTGTTGTAGAGGGCTTTAAAAAACTCCTTCAATGTTATTTCTACCACAGTGAGAAAATGTTCGGGAACCTAAAACGAAGAAATATTTAAAATTTTAATTAAGAAATCTTACCATTTTATCTCAAAAATCTTTAGTTTCAGGATCATTCATATAAATGGATTTGCAGGGAGACACTAGTATAACTTGAATTAGGGGACAATTAGTTGTAGTAACAGATATCTCTCTTTATTAACAGTCACAGATATCTCTTTTTATTAACAGTCACAGATATCTCTCTTTATTAACAGTCACAGATATCTCTCTTTATTAATAGCCACAAATATCTCTCTTTATTAACAGCCACAGATATCTCTCTTTATTAACAGTCACATATATCTCTCTTTATTAACAGTCACAGATATCTCTCTTTATTAACAGTCACAGATATCTCTCTTTATTAACAGTCACA
>JAYJLU010006226.1:0-10639 GCA_036873645.1 Minona dolichovesicula | reverse complement strand
TAATTTTGAAAAAATTGCTCTAAATCGCATTCGAGGCATTTACCACAAACTTATCAACTCCGATGATGTTATCCTGCTATCTCTGGCTCCTCCTGTGGTTGATGATGGAAGGAGAAGGGTGGCTCCCCATGGTTCAGTCCACAAATTCTTCACGAGAACAAAAAACTTTTTACATTTCTATAGTAGTCTGCTGTTAAATAATCTTCTATGATATTGTGTAAATATGTTACCTTGCCACTTTTCCCGTAATCCTGTATGGCTTTATGTTTAATAAAGTATTATTATTATTATAAATTAAAAAAAAACACTGTTATAAGTAAAGTTATAGTTAAGAGTATAAATGGTTCGTAGCGTCCTCGAGTATATACTAAAATAGGTGTTTATTTAAGAAATATTTACCAAAATGAGAATATAAGTACAAACTTTAGAGACTGATGCTGAGTGAAAGGATAAAAGAGTGCAAAAATAGTAAAATAATATGCACAACGGTGGAATAGATATGATTATAATATTAGGACAAATACTAATAAACTATACTAGGAGAAATGTATGGTATAGATAAAAGGTTATTAAATTCTACATGTTGTTATTTATTAAATACATAGGTGGTGAAAGGGATGAAAGATTTAAAGTCTTAGATCACTCTGAGAGGGGGGTTTACGAAAGGTCTTCGAGCGTTCAAAGTAAGTCGGTAGAAGGTTTGGAATACCATACGATGGGTTGTGTGCTGCTGTGATGAAGAGCTTCTTAGATTCTTGTTTGATTCTTCTTTCCGAGAGGTCTGGTCAAGGACTACGTTATTATCGAGGTCAACGACTACGATAATAAAGTAGTCCTTTGGTCTGGCGTTGGAAAATGGATGATCCGAAGGGCGCGAATTTCCATTTTTGTGAGTTTGTGTTGGTTTGTTTTATACAGCCCAACCATTAGAGGTCCGCAATATTCCAGGATGCTGCGTATAGTGGTATGATAGATTAGAGTCAGATCTTTTTGCTTAAATATGGTTTGAGTTTACGCAGAGGGAACAATCTTTGGCTGCATTTTCTGATGATCTCGTCAGTGTGTGAGTTCCAGTTTAGTTTGGCGTTGAATTTGACACCTAAGATTTTGATTACTTTCTCAGGAGCGCTCATTCTATTTTTGGGATGGTCAGGATATCTGTTTTGTTGTTATTCAGTTTGGGTTTTTTTATTAGTGCAGCATTTCTCAAACTCGAAGATACAATCGATGATGTCTGATTGAATAGTTTCTTCATTTTTATGAGAAAGTAGGATTGTATATCGTCAGCGTATTTGATGAGATTACTGTTACATTTGGTGTTGAAGATAAGGCCTTGGCGTATACGCAGAATAGTGATGGAGACAGACAACCTCCTTGTGGAACGCCTGATGTGATTGGTAACATATCGCTGTCGTGGTTGCATACTGAGACAAATTGATAACGATTGTTGAGATAGCATTATAAGTTTAATAAGTCCTAGGTAAGTTTGTTTGGAGAAATGTGTTGATGAGGTCGGAGTGGGGGAAGATATAGTCGACGCTGGGGCGGTAGAATTTAATAGTGATATTTTCAGGTCCCGAGGCTTTGGTGTCATTAAGTAAAGCTAATGCTCTTGTAGTATCGCTTTCTTCTATTTGCATTGACCAGTTGTCATCTGTGATGTTCTGGATGGAAGCGGTGTCTTTGTTAAAGATAGATTGAAAATGTTTGTTGATGCAAGACGCTGGATTATGAGTAATTGAATCTCACAAAGATTTTCGATGTCTTTTGCGTCATTGTTTTTCTGTTTGAATTCTTTTAGCAGTTTGAATGGTTGGTTCTGCATTTGTTTTATAGTTTCTGTGCCCATATTCCTTTACTTTTGTCTTGTTCAGTTTTAACTTTTATTTTGAAATGATTAAATAGAGCCCATGCTTTCCATCGTTTGTGGATGAGATGTCAGTATAGAGGTGTGATCAGCTTTTATCTTTTTGGGATATTGGGACTAATGTGCGAGGTAAGTATGACATTGATTGCTCGCTGGAATAGAATTAAAGTTGCAACTTTAATAGACAAGAAATAGAAGAAAAGAAATAGACACTGTTCCAGTTTGTTGTTGACAGTTTGTTTACAAATTAATTAAGATTACTTTGAACGAAGGTCTTAAACTTCTTTGTAGGATGAGGAGATGGTCTTATTATTGAGGATGTTGGACGTAAGTTATAGATGCAGAACATAATCAGGTGATTTAATTTGTGGGCCAAGAGAAGCTCTGTCGTATTGGCATGATTGAGTCGGAGATGTAAATTTGATCGCAATTAATGTCTCCCGGTAGGGTCTTACTTAAAGTATATATATTATATTATAATTATTATATAGGATAGTAATAATTTAGTCAGATCCCCATCTCTCCTATGTTTGTAAACTGCAACAAAACGACTCCAGAACAAATCCGGAGACAGTTTCGTCATTTCATGTGTCTATATCCTTTATTTCGGTCCTATCCCATTGCCAATGTAGTACCTATCATCAGCTTACCATACTCAGCACAATAACGATTGTCAAACTTTTGGAAGGTTTTCTAACGTTAGCTTATGAAAAAAATGTTTAACAAACGTTTGCATGATAACGTTTGTTTTTAATTGTTTATCTAACGTTTAACAGCATAGCTATTGAAATGTAACGTTACCTTATTTAACGTTAATTAGTTCCTACTTCATCAGACAGACATGTCTGCGCCGCTGTGAAGTCTGTGATCATGAACACATTCTATTCCCCGTATGTCTGCGTACTCTGGTGCCCCAATTAAACTTAATATGCTATCACATCCAGATTTCGCAACTATTTTTCCCCAATGTTAACTCAATTATCAACAACATACCTATACTGTCCTTATAACCTCTCGTTATATTTTACCTCTGACGTATCTAATATCTACCTCTATCTATAACAATATACTTGCGTAATTGATATTACTATATAAGTAGGTACATACCTACTTAATAAATAGTATAAACATTTTTCATATGATATATATAAGAATAAGATAAGTAAAACAATATATTACGTTGTCCGTACCTGCTCCGTATATAATTTTATGCTATTATACTCCTCTTGACTTAAAAAAATAGAAGTATGGCCGAATTTTTTTCCGCATGTAGATCCCACACCAAGCCGCAAATCAAACAAATTACACCTTACTTTACTATAGTAATCTCTTATTAGACCAGTTTAAAAAAATTTATATTAAGACAAAGCTGAGAATAATGTTAAATGTGAATGAGAATAAAAAATTAAAGGAAATAAAGTAGATAAGTCAAGTGAGAATAATGTTAAATAAATAACATTATTCTCAGCGTTATTTTCATGACTTTTACTTTTTCTTTGAATTTTTATTAACATGCATGAGAGGAACTCCACTCGTCTCATTTTAATACTATGCTATTCTACTCCTATACTCATAACATAATTGATTCTCATTTTACTACCAATATGCAATAAACCTTTTTAATTTTTATCATTATTTTAAATAATCTTTACATCGTGTCCTACTCCCTGCCTTCCTTTTTCCTCAAATCTTTTTAATTAATATTTACATATTCATTCTAATAAATATATATATACAGGGCGAGTCATAGGTATATAACCGTTGAACTTTAAATTATCAAAAAGGCACAAAATTTATTTCATAGAAATCTTCACATGGCTGCTGTTTCTCTACTGAGATATCAACAAAAATGTCTAACAAAAGTGCTGACCCGATCAGCCAAATATGCATCTATATGGTAATGAACCGTTATTTTTATTTTATAAAATATTATGGTATTTAATACCATTTTCAGGGAATACCTATAAGCCTGCGCCACTTTTGGCATGTTGAGCACCACATTTCAAATGTGTTTATCACCTTACAATATAAATTTAGTTTTTCTTAAGTCATTAAACCATTGAGGGATTAATAAATAGCTTTATGAAGATTAGATTTAAAAGAATGGACTTGATTGTTCCCGGAACCTTAAAGTTTATAATGTAACAGTTTTTAACATATAGCTTTATATTTCTAATGTTTCAATAGATTTTTAAAATGACAAAAACAAAAAATATAGCAGGTTAGATCTTTAAAATATTATATATTTAATGATTCATCAAAAAGAATTGAATCCAGTCATCTAAAAAATATCATCTCAAATAGCATTCAAAATAAATGAAAACTATCTTATTATTGACTTTATTTGTAGCAAAATCGTGAATCTCCAGCTATAGATGACCGGACAATGCGACCATTTAAAGGTTGTGGTGGCCTCACATTGGATCCATCCTGACAGCAACCTCGATCACGATGAATTTTTATCAGTTCCTCCATCTAAAACATTGGTGAAATCGTTGAATGAATAATTTTCTTTTATACAACTAAAAATAAACATCATTTATAAAATAAATGTCAACTTGAAGGTGTCCCATGGTCATTGGTGTTTTCAAAATTATCCACGTGACAGATTCAGCGCAAGGAGGAGTAGTCATTGAACCCGCGTAACAGTAATAGTCGCTTAGGTTCTCTACAAATAATTTTTAAGAATCAAAATTAAGAGTTACATTAACACACAGGCATCCTAGCACGAGGTCATAAAATTTCCGGAAAAGCACCAATGTGGCGTATGGCGAGCGCGGGAGCGCGAGCAGTGATCATTTATGCTAATTAAAATTAGATGTTAAACGATTGAACTTGCTTTCATATACAATATGTACATATTAAAAATTCCGATGAATACATAATTTATAAAATTGATTTAAAAGAAAAAAATATTTATATTTCATGTAAAAAAGCATATTATTTCAGAAGAATTCTTGATAAGAATAATAGAAATTACCAGGAATTAGATTATTCAGCTCCAGTGTTTTCCTAGTACATACTTGATAACTGTATTTACTGAGGTCTAAAGCATAATAAGATTTCAAAATTTTATCCATGATACCGGAGCAGTTGTGAGAGGTCTAAAATTTTTAATATAGATTGAAAATCATTTCCAATTGATAATTATGAGTCAAAATAAATATATCTGATATGTACTTTCACTGAAATGATATTCAACAGAGTTATACAACAGCATAAATTCGTCATCTTCAATTCACAGGATTGTTCTTCTTTTGACTCACATCAACCAAGTAAATATTAATTGACATGATATACCTAAACCATTCATAAAATCTATAAATGTTAGACTGATCTTAATTTTGGACTATTTTTGCATAGACCATTTTTGGGAGACAATTTGAAAAAACTATGATCATTAAATAAATTATCATATATTGTTACTCATCTTAAACAAACTCATGAGTACTAAACAAAAACTCAGAGTATCAATTTATTAGAGAAACTCTGGAATTAATATGAGATTAGACTGTCACTTACAAAACATTTAAATGTGAGTATCCAAAGTTTTGAAAAATATACCTACACATATGTACGTAGGTCTTAGCATTTAATCAATTTGCATATTTTATTAGTAAAACATTACAATTGAATTTGAAGATCTACAACTTTTCTTGATCCATATATAAGGACGTATAATAATTGATAATTATTAATTATTTTATCCGTAAATATCCGTAAAAATGATATTCCTTTAGTTAAGACGTTAAAGTAAGCCTCGATTTTAATATAAATGTAGAGCAGTAGCTTATAGTGTATCTTATTTGCATTTTATGATACATTTCAAAGGATTTCAGAAACAATTTGGGGTAAGAATGATGTTTTGAGGAACTCTGCAAAAATACATTTCAAACCCACAGTAAAATCGAAAGATTTTCATGATTATTTTTCATGGCAACACTTTGCACTTCAAATCATCCTCTCCTATGTACATATACTGAACACACAGGTATAATACAAGCAGACAAGTAACACCAACCATTTTCATCATTTTTAGCAAGAGACAGTATACAATTCTTATCATTTTAAATTATACTTGGTATTTCAGGAGAATATATCGTCAATATTTTATACATGTATGTATATAGCCAACTTTTATCAATTTTCGAGCATAATCGGCAAATATCGGCAAATATCCCGCAAATATCATTCATAAAATGGTTGGTGGTGCTAAACTTTTGCGCATGCATATTGTCCTAAAAATAGTAGCATTAGGACCGTATTCTAGAAAAAAAACTTGAGTTTCAAGTTAAACTTGAAAATTATTCAAAATTCTATTTTAGATATTTTGATAAACATTTTTGTCATAAATCAAAATTTCAAACTCTTAAGTTTTGATTCTCTTCACTGTTATTAATAGGGAGAACATGTAGCAATCACCAGGGCGAAATGAAAACTCAAGTCAAACTTGAAGTTCAAGTTTTCTTCTAGAATACGGCCCTTAGACATTGCATAAATAAATATAGGTACGAAAAAGAAGAAGAACTCGCATTTTAAAATTGATAAATATGCACACTTACATTGAAGAATACTGCTAAAATGACTAAACCATCAGGAAAGTTAGCAGCCTCTGGTAGTGAAAAATATTTTGTATTAAAAAATGTCAGGTGGCATTCAACCGGATACCGCTGGCCATCAATGATATGCTCTGAACCGCCATTCGCATCACAATGAAATTGAACCAAAGCAAGTTTATACGCACAGTTATTTGGTAAGGGCCCTGATCTAATATCTTTAAATATATTTTAGAATAAAATGAATGAATGACACAAATAGATTCACAGAGAAAATATTTTTGAAACTAAAATAGGTAAATCCTTACGTGCTGTTCCATCTACCTTAATTGCAAAACTGTGGGGAGTTCTGATCATTGATTGACTATTGTACACATTTCCTGACATTTTTAGAATAATTTTGTGTCGCAATGTGAAATCTCTGGCCACATTAAGATTATCGATTAATATGGGTGATTGTCTTGTTCGACATGCATGGGGGTAAACATTACCCCAACAGTGAGGAGCTAAAGTTAAACTTGATTGTGTGAGTAAGAAATTATGTGCATAAATAAAATCATGTTGTAGAGTTTGGTTTGAGTTATTATCATTGACAAAAGTTCTATTTTATTTTCTAACATTTATTATTTTTCACATTAATTATAATTAATAAAAAAGCTTACGATTAGCATTAAGTCCATTATAGCCCCAAACGTAATCTGTAACTTCCAATTCTGAAATTGCTACAAAATAAAAGTTGAGTGTCAAACTTACATCACTGATAAATAAATATCACACCTTACATCAGGTATTAACACAAATAAGGGAAATCTACTTAAATATTCAGACGATACAAGATACTCATATACTTCTCAAAATCAATTCAATTGACCGAGACTTTAAATGTTATGAACAACATGTTAAAACCATCTCTGATATGTAAAATGAAACCAAATGTGAAGAGATTCGCTTTCCGGTAAACAAAAATCATAATTACAATGAGCAAGAAAATATTCACTTGTTCATAAATAATAAGATTGCTTCACAACTCAAACCATCAAATATATTGGTTTTATGCATTCATCAAATGTTGAATGGTCTCATTATATTGCAATAATTGTCAAACAAGTCAATTTTACAATTAAATCTTTAACCTAAATTGTACCCTAAATGAATTGGGATAATTATAGAATAACTATCTATAAGACAAATATAATACCCAGTAGGTATAATTTCGCCAACTCAGTTAATTCAACACTTTTCAAAATTCCCAAATTAATTTGTATGTTTTTATATTGTATTTTTCCATACTGATAATTCGCCAATATGCCAAATATGTCAGTTTTTGACTTGTCCCAACAGGTGACGAATTAACCGATTTCTACTGTATTATAAAAAGATTATGAAACTTTTAAATTCTATTCCCGAATATCAATTGTTGAGTTTGAAAACCTGCTAAGATTGTTACAATGCTCATAGAACTAGATGATTAAGCTCACAGATAACATCCTATACAACGATAAGCATCCATTCATTGCATTCATTGTATCTTAGGTATCAGACCATAAAAATACTAAATAAAACCACTAGAAATGGATGGGAGAAAATATATTGCAGAACAGAAAAATGAAAGAAAAGACCTAATTCCTACATGTTTTAGAAACCTATCGAAATAGCCTTAATGAATAATTTACACCTAAATGAAAAGAAATCGCTAGAAATGATCATCAGCCGACCAAAAAACAGTCATTGTATTCCAATATCCCCAATCTCACAAATATCAAAAGAGTGGATGCTATGAAAATTCTAGGCATTACAACCACAGACAACCAAAAACAACCACAGACCTTAACTTTCAACTCTCGCTCAATATCACGCAACTTATTATCAACACCATAAACTCTTCCCTTAAATTATTTTATAGCTTTAAGAAAGTTCGCTCTTTTGGACTTATGGACAGTGATATCAAGCTAATTTTCCAGACCATCATCATCACAAGAATTCTATACACATCTCCGGCTTGGTGGAGTTATACATCCAGAGCTGACAAAGATAGACTAGAGAATTTTGTCACAAGAGCTAAGAAATGATGTTACTGCTGTAGCGATTCGCTGTCCATCTCCTCTATGGTAGCCAAGCAAGACACTAATTGCTTTTAGGAGCACTCCTAGGTAATCCAAATCACAAACTATATCCTCTCTTCCCGGAAGTCAAACAGCACAAATAAAACATTCCTACCACCTCCGAACAAAAACAACCACAGACCTTAACAATTTTATAACGCGTATTCTACACAATTCACAGTATACTTAACATTATCATTCTTACTCAAATATGCTATTTTCCTTTTATCTGTCCTTGTACTCACTTGCGTTCTGTCAATTGTTTTAAAAAATATATCTATCTATCTATCTATCTATCTATTAATTACTTGATATTGATTTACATGTCTACATGTCTAATTCGGAAACATTGAATTCATGGGTTAGATATTTAATTGTGAAGTATATTTGATGACAAATTAATTCTTTGAGTGAATTAAGTTGGTATTCATTATGTATTCTTTAGTTGTTATCGAGTTTTAGCAATGATAATCAGTTAGTATTCCATCGGGTTTCCATCCAGAAAGTGCGGAAAATTTGGATTTGACCACCTACTACAATTAGTACGGGCGCTAGCACACTCCAGCTATGAGGAACGAGATACCAACAGTGACCCACCTATAATTGTAGACAATGGTTGCAAAACTTCAGAAATGGACCCGGTGTTGGGAGGATTGGACCCCAGAGACCCTAAAGTGCCCTCTATGTTAGAGCTAGATATAAGGAACGAGATACCAAATAAAATTAGTATAGAAAGAAGCGTTAGAGTCTCCTGTATATGAAATAAATAGTCACAGACATTTCAAGTGGTTGTTTCCTTCCGGCAGACGTCCTTGAATGATCCATCAGGGTTACATCCAAAACCAATGCCACTACTAGATATGTTTCGTTATTGCTCGCAGCCGAGGAAGTCTCCCAGTCCTCGAAAATATTGAAATGACTGACTCTCTTAAACTTCTAGGTGTATCGTTTAATAACAGACTTACATAGGACACTCATATTGTGGATATCATTAAAAAAACCTCGAAAAGACTCTACATAATTCGAACATTGAAACACATCCTCCCGAAAACCGATCTTATCTTAATTTATAATGGTTTTATTCGCTCACTTTTTGAATACGCCGGCCTGTATTTGTCGGGCTATCGATTACTTTACTTTCAAAATCGTTGTCACTATCTGTAAAAATGGTAACTGTTTCCAAGATCTCTCTTGTAGGATTCTTCAACTTAGTTTAAAACTCTTCATCAAAGCAAAAAGTAATATTAATCACATTCTTCACTCGTCCATTCCACGAACTCTTCCTCATTCTGGACACTAATATTCTTGTATCTAATACTAATTGTCGTTTAAATTCCTTTTTCATTTACATGTCATTGCATATTAATAGTATTCTCAATAGGTAACTTTTATTCTTATTTTATCATAATACCATTATTCCTATCTTATTTGTATCATTTATAACATGCTATCATTCATCTATGCATTATGTCGATTCCCATTCATTTGAAATATACGCTTACTTACGTACTTACTTACTTACTTACAATCTTCCTGAACATATTATAGGCTCGAAATGATGTCGTCAATGATACGATGTAACGATCTTTGAAAGTTGCAAGAGAAAGCAATCAAAAGCATTCCATTGTCTCCTATGACTTGGCTGTTGCATCAAAACCCTATACCATTCAAGGACTTGAGAATCCAAAATTTGAGAATCTCTTAATTCTATTCCAGAATTTCCACACACAATTTGCGTGTTTCGGTGCCTTGGAACATTTATAAATGAGTCTGGCATAGAGTTTTTTTTTCTGAATCAGGGGTTTTAGCTGCAGGCTTCTTGAATGTAGGGAAAATTCTTAAGGACACATTCAGTTCTTGCCATTGCTCTGCCATAACATATTTTACCGAAGAAGAAGCAAAAACATCATGGAGATCGAAAACAATCTTGATCTCGAGATCACAACTTGCTTCCCCAAGTTGAACTATCAGAACATCTGCAAAAAGATAATCAAAAAAAGGCAACTGCTGTCTTCCAAGAAACTAATTCAGAAAGTGACTATTTTTAGTCGAATTTTAGTTGTACTTGCAGAATTAAATCCATATTTTGACTTGAAACATCTCTTTTCCATACT
>JAYJLU010006004.1:563-10643 GCA_036873645.1 Minona dolichovesicula | reverse complement strand
GGCGTGTGTGCTAATTTATATTGACTTTATAGTCACTCTAGCAGTGTGAAGTGGTTAGTTCAACCCTACTGTTAGTAGTATGATACTGTTTTAGGCTTTAAATAATCCCTATGTCTGATTCAGCATCCAGTTGAATTAGCACGCAGTATAAGAAAGCTTTCAATTTGTTATTCTTTTGTAGAGAGCGCTGACCGAATGGTTAGAACGCTTGACAACCAATCCAGAGGTCGAGAGAATTCTAATCCCGATTAAGTACTCTCGGGAATGAAATGTTGAATAGCGCTGTATTGAGAATGTTTTGACAATTTTCTGATTTGCACATCAACTTTCTCCGAATTTTAGACGAATGTTTCCAGTAATACGTGTATCTCTCAACGGACTGAAACCCGATATCAAATATCTCGTTGTCATGGACATTGTCCCAGTGGACAACAAAAGATATCGCTACGCTTATCACAGATCATCATGGCTGATCGCTGGCAAAGCCGATCCCGAATTACATCCCAGATGCTATGTCCACCCAGACTCTCCACTAACAGGGGAACAGCTTTCCAAACAAACGATTTCATTCGAGAAATTGAAGCTAACCAATAATGTGATGGATAAGCATGGATATGTAAGTGCATAGATACCCATGTGTTTCTGTTTGATTGGCTGATAGCTTGATATTATAATTGGTGTCAACAAGTACCTATATAGCAAGTGATAATTGTGTGTATTGTAGATTATATTGAATTCCATGCACAAATATCAACCCAGAATTCATGTGATAAAGAGATCAACTGCCGAACCTTTCATCAGTTCTCCAATGAAATCTCTCGAAAGTTTAGATCCTGATGAAATCAAGACGTTCATTTTTCCAGAGACAATATTCATTGGAGTCACCGCATATCAAAATCAGCTGGTAACTTATACATATATCAATATATTGATTTTTACATAACTACATATTATAGTGCAGAAGATTTGTATAACAATTAGATTTGTATTTTTAGATTACAAAACTAAAAATAGACTGCAATCCATTCGCTAAGGGATTTCGAGATTCCTCAAGATTAACTGAATTTGAGAGGTAAGTCAAACAACACTTTCAAAAGATTTCAATAAATTATAATTTTATGAAAGATTATTCATTGCGCAACAACGCAATTGGTATTTACAAAACCATCGATATACGTTTCGTCATAAAATGAGAGAGTTAAAATCATATAGACATTCAAATGAAGAGAGACATGGAGCTATAAGTGGAGCTATAAGCCGACTGTGATAGCCTATACACCTTAGAAAGTCCCGACTTTCAAAATATTGAAATGTATATCGATGACCTTGTTAAAACTCATATACAGCGCTATTCAACATTTCATTGCGGAGAGTACTTAGCCGGGATTAGAACTCTCGACCACTGAATTGATGGCTATAAGCGTTCTAACTATTCATCCAGTGCTCTCTAGAACAGAATGACAATTTGAAAGCTTTCTTATACTGCGTGCTGATTCAGAAGTCACCCTAGCAGTGTGAAGTAGTTAGTTCAACCCATAGATTCAACCCCACTGTTAATATAAAGTATGATACTGCTTTGAGCTTTAAATATTCTCTATCACTGATTCAGCATCCAGTTGAATCAGTACGCACGATAAGAAAGCTTTAACATTGTCATTCTATTGTAGAGCGCTGGCCGAATGGTTAGAACGCTTGACAACCAATCCAGGGGTCGAGAGTTCTAATCCCGATTAAGTACTCTCGGGAATGAAATGTTGAATAGCACCTTAGTTATCTTATATACCTCCAAACATTCCAAATATCTACGACTAGCTATAAACGTATAACATATAGAAAACTATCTATATATACAATAAAACTCATTTGCGGAAGTAAATTTACCAGCTTGCTTCCGTAATTTTCTTTAAATTTCGATATATCATTTTGATTGAACGCAATCGAATGATTTTTTCTGAAATTTTGAAGCATTCGAGTGATCAAATGTACTACCTACATCCGCATGAAAATATGAATGCTACTGAGCAGACACCCCGACCGGGGGTAGACACGTTCTACAAGCTCCTATATAGATAAGGGCGGCCATGTAGTATGCCTACATATAATTAATACATAAAATCTATATTCGGGTGGATGTATTATCTTAAATATGATAGCCAAATTGTGTTCCTGTAATTCAATACTATCAGAGGCTGATCATGTCATTTTTTAAGGAATATTATTCAGAGATACTTTGACACTCGACTATAGAAATTTGTTTATCTTATTTCTTTATTTTCACAATGATAACAATAAAACCGTCATCAATTCTCACCCATAGAAAGAAAGAGAGAGAGAGAGAGAGAGAGAGAGAGAATCATCTACATAATTCAAATCATTTCTACAGATAGAACTATACATCTGTTAGTACGTACAATTTGTGTTAGATTCGCATTTGACTTCTGCATGATTTGAAAACAATTAACGCAAAATGCAACTATTTTTTTAGCACAGATAAACAAAATTTGTATAAAATACGAAATTCTTCTTTATATATATCTAATCCTTAATTATCTCCAGATAGTTCACACTTCTCAATATATTTTGGCACGCCATCGACAAAAGTTGTTTCTTTCGATACAATCAAATTAATTGACAATCACCTAAAATTCAATTTATATCTATTCTGCAGTATGACTCCTGAAAGACATTATGATAAATCTCTCCTTCATTCTTCTAACAAAGATATACCTAATAAAGTGGTGGTATGGCCTCTTAAATTCCATAAGATAAACCTTTTGTAGACACGAAATCTAGTTATAATTTCATTATCGCTATCCAATCTATCCCAGTAAGACTGCTAATTTATATTTGCCTTTTATCGGAATGGTTGCAACAAATCTTTCAAATTAGTGGGTGAACATATTGTTTATGGGATTGCGGCTTTTACATTATTAAATTTGCTTACAGCTACTCGAAAAAGAGAAAGAGAGAGAGAGAGAGAGAGAGAGAAATGGCAGAAAAGAAGCCACCAGTCAGTTTTGTTTCGGGATACAAAACAGCATTCTTAATATAATATCATTTAATAAATTGCCATTGTGAAAAGAGTTTTACGCCTTCTCTCAGTCTCTATGATGCACCAGTTGAGATTCGTTTATTGAGAGTTGAGAAAGTGATTTCTCAACCCGGTGAAATCATTTCAAGATTTTCAAAAGGTTTGTGAGATAATTAACTCAATTACAAGAAATTAAAATCCTCATCGCCACTGATTACCTACACCTATAGAGTAAGCGGTTTGTTGGTATAATAGCGCGGAGTTCATCCCGACCACAGATTATTTTATTGTTTTGCAACATTGGATAGAAAGAGATTATAGTCGCTTTTTCATTCATTCAGTCGCTCTGGGTAATTGGCTGTTAGATCGCTGAAATGTTGTAATAAAATATTCCCATCGATACAAAACTTAATTATTCTCACAAATAAAATGTCAAATTATCGAATCAGCGATATCATACACATACTATAGCAATAGGTATTCATTCATCTCTTCAAATTTATTTGAAAAGCCTTCTGTCACAAAATTATAAAAACTTAGAATTTTACCAACCAACAATAACGAATTCAATTTTTAAAAAGAAATTGTGGAAGGCGTTATAAATTAAAAGGATATTCTCTTAATAAAAATATAATATTTAAAAGTATATTATCAGTCCAAAACTATCCAAATATAGTTATTAGCAAATTAGTTTAGTATCCATAGATTTATGGTCGTTCAAATTTCTACAAATATATACCGTTTGACTTTTAAATATCCCATGGAGTAATAACAGTAATACAGAGGTTTCACTCTCAAAATATTGAAATGCATATCGATGGTTTATAGATTACACGCGACTGACAAATTCCTATCTCCACCATTATAAAACTACCAATTTCAATTTATCGCCTCTCCTAAACGCATTCTCTGATTTTAATAATTCGCTCATTGAAAGAACGTCGTATTCACGCTTTCCAAAGATATAGGAATTATTAAAATGGGAGAAGGCGTTTAGGAGAGGCGATAAATTGAATTTGGTAGTTTTATAATGGCGGAGATAGGAATTTGTCAGCCACATGTAATCTCCAACCATCGATATGCATTTCAATATTTTGAGAGTGGTGAGACCATTGACCTATAATCTACCTATAGTTTACCTAGACGGAGGACACGCGAGAATTCCGCGCTATAAAGAGAATTTATTGATTTATGTCTGGGTGGTAGAAAAATCCTGTTACTATTGAAATATAGGTAAATTTAGTTGACTTTGAGACTGAATTACTCAATAACTATAGAAGATAATTATTGGAGTGATTCTTCGTTCATAAAACAGAGCACGAAGAACTCTATAAACAATTTAAAAATCATTTTTGACCGCTCAAAAACAAAATTTATTTACGCTCACTCCCTTTTAGGTGTTTTTAATAGTTGAGCGCGCATTGAAAACTAGGTAAAAACACACAAAAAGTAGTGAGCGTAAATAACTTTTGTTATTGAGCGCCCAACAATGTTTTTTATATGGTTTATAGAGTTCTTCACGCTCTTTTTAATGAATAAAGAATCACCTCAATATCTGCTATAGTTATTGAGTAATTCAATTTCAAAGAAAACGTAATTTCAATAACATTTTTCTACCACCCAGAGTCAAAATCTATTTTTAAAACAAGGAATCTCTTTAAAACCTGATAACGAGGCCGTGAAGTAGAGCTCTGCATTGGAGCTATGTCTAGGTAAATCTATAAATAGACTATAGGTCTGTCTGTGGGTGAGACTGTGTCTGCAACATAGAGATCGGACTATATTTATTATTTGCGGCTAAACCGCCGCTAATAGTCCGATTTCTATGGTCCGCCATTAAAAAACCACCAAATTCAAATTGTCATCTCTTCTAAACGCCTTCTCTGATTTTAATAATTCACTCATTGAAAGAATATTTACATTAAGCGCTTTTCAAAGATATAAGAATTATTAAAATCAGAGAGAAGGCGTTCAGGAGAGACGATAAATTGAATTCGGTAGTTTTATAATGGCGAAGATAGGAATTTGTCAGCTATATGGTATAACAAAACCATCGATATTCGATATACATTTCAATATTTTGAGCATAGAGTAAGATTTTGAGAGTCTCTGTACAACTGTGATTACTCCGTATACTCTTGACCATAGAGCTATAGGGGAAAAGGTTCAACTCCCCAACTTGTTTGTTTACAGTTGTAAAATATATATTATAAAATAAAATATTTATTCCAAAATAATATATAAATATCATAAAGTCATCAGTTTTAAATTATACTTATCGAGGCGTTTAGGAAAGAGGACAATTTGAAATTGTTAAAGTTAATTAAAGTTAATCTTTCATTTTAGCCGACGTAGATTCCATAATTATTTACCTATATTATACATAGATATATATAATCTTTGTACAGGCATATAGGGTGCCTCACCAAATTCATGAAAATGTTACCTCCACATCATCGCATAGATAGATAGATATAGCCCTGTGGTGCAGCTAATAATATAGGTTTCTCTCTATATTTTATGGTGGTCGATTATTAATGTCCGGGAGATAATTAATCCGATTAGATTAAGAGATTGTAGTGATCTTAGTGTTGGTAATTTGTCTGTTAACAAGATCATAATTCACGTCATATATTTATCGCTAATTCTCACCATAATATTGGAATTGCACACCGCTATAACATCAAATGCAGACTCTCCTCGCACTCACAAGTAGAAAAAACACTATAGGATAGTGTTGTGAGAGATTATTCTAAATAACGTAAACAGTCACAAATATAACAAACTGCAGAAAATATGGCTCTGTATGTATATATTCTTTCCGTAGTCAATTGTTTCAATCATTCTCTAACTAGAGACACAGAGAGAGAGAGTTTCTTGACGTAGTAACTCCTTAGGGAGAGAGAGAATGGGACTGTTGCCCAATGAAACCAGATCTCCTGAGTGGACAATTAGTAATCACTTTGAGAATCAATAGGGATTACGTAATAAATAGGATGAATCAGAAAATGAAAAACTCTCCATTAAAATAAACTTTAATCTAATTATGTTGTAAGACGTCAGCAGAATTTATATAAACCCGCTAGAAAGACCGAAGTCAAATAGAAATAAATTTTGTTATCAACAAAGATAAGAACCAGCGTCAGTTAAATGTGGGCACCGTTTTCATTCTTTTTCTTCTTCCTATGACAGTTCCCACCCTGGTTTGGGGTCAGCCGCTCAAGTCTTAGCTTCCACGCAGGCTACGATCCAAGGCATCCTTTCGATGAACTCCAGCTTCCGGCGTCCTTCAAGATGCTGTCATTCCATCTTATCTATAATATAGTCTCTGCGTACCTCTTCTTCTTCTTAATCCTGCCACCCTCTTCTCCATTTCCTTTCTGATCACATTTCTGGCCTCTCTTCGACAAACATGTCCAAAGTATCTCAATCCTTCCTTCACCTTTTAGCTAACACATCGAGTCTCCCATATAAAAAGTGCTCTTGGAGAGATACATTCATATTAGGCACCGTTTTCATTGTATCATTAAAACTTCAAATTCAAATTGTCGTCGCTCCTAAAAGCAAAGTCGAATTTAGAAGCTGTTATGTAGTAGAGAGCTTTAAATTTGGCGCCGCTCAATTTGGGTTTTAATTTACTTTGTTTAAACAAAGACAAAAACAATGAGAAATATACATGGTAATTCTTGGAGTTTTTCTTTATCGATAAAAGATTAGTCAATATAAATCAGATATTATCCTTTATTCGAGAATAAGGAATAGCCTAAATATACATTTCTGTAAAAACTTATTAACTGTAAAATTGCAGAAACTTTTGCATTTATGAATACTGTAACTTACACATATGTATTTATAAAGTGTTGTAATTCAGTTTCCGATAGAATTTTGGATGTGTGGCTTAAGTTTGAGTGCAAGAGGTGACTCTGAAACTCAATCTGCATCGTATATATATGTAGGTGGCGCTTATTTCAAATTCTTCCACACCAGATTCCCGGATGCCCGCCTCACAAAATTGTTACATTCATTGTGAGGAGGTTTAATGTCGATGCGAAGAGGTTTTGAGTATTTAATGATCACTCGAAATATCATCTGGGAGCATTTTAAATTAGGAAAAGTAATAAAATGACAATAAGTGTAAGTTATGATCATAATGTATCTGTATCATAGTACGTGACGATGCATTGTGACCACATATACTATTCTAATGCAAAAAGTTAGGGACGAATTATAGAGAGTAGCCATATATTAAACTTTATTCTCTTTAATACCAATGTCATTAAATGTTACATATACTCGAATATTCGGTTAACAACAAGACCAATTATCACTTTCTTACCACTGTATTGGGTGGTCGTCCTTAAGGTCAATTTTCAATCCTTTCTTTGGTAGAACAGTAAACCTCAATTTAAGACATAATACATGCGTATATTTAAAATTCGATCTGTTCTCTCCAATGCATGGTCGAGTAGACTAATTATACGCGTATAATATGAATCTTCCTCCGACTTCAAGAAGGTTTCCTTGTAAATGCATGGATTTATTGTGATGTTTTTAATACAACGATGGTTCATAACGATATTTTAGAGAATCTATGGAGACACTGCTAGCTCAACAAGTGGGTATTCCTCGATCTCCCAATGACCTCAGTCCAGAGGATAGCAACAACAATAACTGTCATTCTGGACCACTTGGCTCAGGAAGACCCGGCACTGGACGCAGCAATATGAATGATGTTGACGATATGTTTCCGTTTCACAAGATGCCCAATAATTCAAACTATCCCAACTCAAATATGTTCACTAATACGGCGTCCGCTCAACTGTTGCTGCAATCATTCGAATTGGCATCGAAATTTCTACCAAATGGTGCCAATCTACCAGCTAATTCTCTTGCTCAGTCTGCATCGCGTCTTAATCAGAATAAACCATCCCAACAGGAAAATAATGACGATTGCTGCTCTGAGACGGGAGTAAGTCCCACTCAAGGTCAGCAAAGAACAGGAATCAGCTCTCCCAATGGTTCTATCTCCTCAGACGCGAGTCCCACTGCAACCAACCAATCAAACAACAACAGCATGCGACCATCATTTTTCAACAATTTGCCTCACCCCTTTTTTGCCTCCGCTCTCATGAAGCCAATGCTATGGGGAGCAAATTGGCCGGCGCCTCATCAAATTCCCTCGATCGGCGGTCTCCCTCACATGAGAACTATACACACACCTAACTCCTCCTTGAACAGATGCGGCAAAACCTCCTCACAAATCTCAAATTCAAACTCTGCCTACCCGCCCATGTGCAGCAACTTTCCACCTAACTTATTAGTAGCCTCCCCATCTAGAATAATTCAAAATCATCAAGAATATCACAACCACAGAACCACTTTACCTCTGAACTACATGGACTTCATTAAAAATCTACCCCAGTCACAACATAAAAATGCTTCCTAAGAGATATTAATGACATGTAATATTTAGAGAGACATATTTGTTAATATTCAGTCGATATATCTGTATGTAAATATCCTTCTGTGTGATGGACATGTTGAAAAATTATAATTGTTGGTTCTCTTAAAAGTGTAACATCAGAAATTCAGAACAGTTTCTTTTATGCCTGTATATATAATATATTTGTTATAAGTTGTGATGACTCGCTTTTCAATATTAGTTATCAATCTTATCAAGTGACAGATAGTATCTACCTATAGCTTTGAGTAATATCTACTGCAATATCATTTATATTTGTTAAGCATTTTGTTGATATAATTATTTGTATTTTAAGATTTTCAGCATAATATTTGTATATAGACTAAAATTTGCTCGCAGCTCTCCCAACAACAGAGCCAAACATTGATATTTTTGTAATTCGCTTGTTTAACTGATATATACTATATTATACATAATAGTTCAATAAACTGTGAAAATTTTGTTTAAAACATTCAATTTGCAGTTTGAAATCATTACCTTGAATTTAAAATGAAAATGTTACCATATAGTACAGGGTGTCCCAGAAAAAAAACCCGATAACAAACTACCTACTTATATTCTGCTTAGTGAACAGAAATTAAATATCTATGATGTTTAATAAGCTTTGAACTGATGAAAAATAAAGTTTCTAGAAAAATGCTTTTTGGCATCGTTTTTCTGGGACACCCTAAATTAAAATAAGTAACCTATGAAATAAATCGTCTCTTTAGAACTAATAGACATCTCAATACCATTCATTAGAACTAATAGACATCTCAATATCATTCATTAGAACTAATAGACATCTCAATATCATTCTTTAGAACTAATAGACATCTCAATATCATTCATTAGAACTAATAGACATCTCGATATCATTCTTTAGAACTAATAGACATCTCAATATCATTCATTAGATCTGAATTCATATATCTCGATATCATTCTTTAGATCTGAATTCATATATATTGATATTATTCTTTAGATTTGAATTCATTTATCTCGATATCATTCTTTAGAACTAATAGACATCTCAATATCATTCATTAGATCTGAATTCATATATCTCGATATCATTCTTTAGATCTGAATTCATATATATTGATATTATTCTTTAGATTTGAATTCATTTATCTCGATATCATTCTTTAGATCTGAATTCATATATATTGATATTATTCTTTAGATTTGAATTCATTTATCTCGATATCATTCTTTAGATCTGAATTCATATATCTCGATATTATTCTTTAGATTTGAATTCATTTATCTCGATATCATTCTTTAGATCTGAATTCATATATCTCGATATTATTCTTTAGATTTGAATTCATATATCTCGATATCATTCTTTAGAACTAATAGATATCTCGATATCATTCTTTAGAACTAATAGATATCTCGATATCATTCTTTAGAACTAATAGATATCTCGATATCATTCTTTAGAACTAATAGACATCTCAATATCATTCTTTAGAACTAATAGACATCTCGATATCATTCTTTAGGTCTGAATTCATATATCTCGATATCATTCTTTAGATCTGAATTCATATATCTCGATATTATTCTTTAGATCTGAATT
>JAYJLU010005893.1:0-10649 GCA_036873645.1 Minona dolichovesicula | reverse complement strand
ACTCGACTATTGCAATCCAATTTTGAGTGGCTGTTCCAAAGCTTCCATCCAGCGTCTACAGCGTATCCAAAATGCTTCATTATTCGATCTTCATTGGCTTCCGCATTGAGTTTAAGTTATGCTGCCTCGTGCATAAGTGCCTCTATTAAAGTCCCTCAGTATCTGAAAGACTCCTTTATCACCTCCGGCTTCGTCAAATACTATCAAAAGCCTTCGGTCTGCAGGGACTCGCCGTCTGTCACAACCCATCATCCACATTTCCAGTGCTAGAAGAGCGTTAGGCTTAGCTGCTCCTGTTGCTTGGAATGGAATACCTATAGAACGTCGCCAAATGTCTAATTACGATCATTTTAAGAATAAATTAAAAACGCATTTATTCTTTTGATAGCTTTCATTTCTGTACACCCACTTTGAATGTTTTTATTTGCAGATATTGTGGCTAAATATAATTATTATTATTCAGCAAAATCATCTGAACTCCATCAGCAAGTCTTTCGCCTGAAATTCAAGTTTCTGATGCTTTTTAAAAAACCCCACCAAGTTCTTCCAAAGCTTCCTAATCTTCTGACTTTTAGCTATTTACTCTTCACTTTTCTTCTTTGTATCTTCCAGAAATGCATGGTAGCGTCTTCTGGCACTACCCACACACTAGCTATTAAAGGAGCTGATATTTCAAGATTGTGAGATCATGAGTTTTTAAAAGTCTGTATGGACCTTGAAAAATATATAAATGCATAATAGAAAAATACAATATAGCTAAATATATGAAAAATTCAAGGACTTTCAAGAAGCGTGGACACCCTGAACCTCTATACACTACAGCGCTTTTTAACATTAATTTCATCCCCGATGGCAGCCGATTAGCCGGTATTTGAACTCTCGACCACTGGATTGGTGGCCAACCGTTTTAACCATTCGGTCAGCCCTCTGAGAGTTCTAATCCCGGCTAAGTACTCCCGGGAACGAAATGTTGAATATATATACAATCTCATTTCTGTATTATAACTCGGCAGTGGTACAATACAAATTTAACTATATAATGTAGAATATAGAAAATACAGAAAATTGAGAAGCAATTCCATCTTCTTCAATGTTGTAAAGCTTTATAGCTCGCTGCTCGAGCAAAGGAGGATCTTGACAAAAACCACCAGACACCACATATAAGAGAATGAATGAATGCTGCTCCTCAAACAAGCAAAGCAAGTGAAGTTGAGAGAATACTGCTCATATTCAATCTACATAGATGAATCTAATGATTTTTTAATGATTTTAAAGGTGACCTCTGTGATGAGAAATGTGAAGATCTTTGTTAGGAAGAAGTCCGCTTGACAAAGATGATGATCTTCTTCTAACTGTTGCAACATCAATGAGATCAATCAATGTAAATCAAAGTGATCAATGTCTAACAACTTTGATAAAACTCAGCTTCCTAATTCATTGTAACTCTAAATTTTATATTAAGCAGGCTGAAATTCCAGTGTTGTTGTAAAATCGAATAATCGATCCAAAAAGCCCCGGTTGTAATTTGATTTAATTCTTATTCTTACCGTGCCTATTTGACTGATAGAGTTGTCTCTCAACATGATGTGGCTGCATATAACTTGAATTCATGGGATGATAATTGAAGGGAGGAGTGGCCTGGTGATGCATCATCGGAACACCATTATTGCCGCCACGATGATTCTTCTTGAAATACGGTGGTTTAGCATTGCTGCCAGATGTGGGATACCCACCAGGTGTGGAACTCTGGAACAGTAAATTGAGAAAAATTGACATTTATAATTGGAATTGTCAGTTAAAAAATTCGATTAAAAACTTCATCATTTAACTTAAAAATGAACACAGAAAAAGGAAATCAAGGCATAGAAATCAATTCAAATTTAGATTTACAGATAGTTCGTTTAAACTTTGGATATGTACAAAAGTAGGAGATAGTTTAACACAGAACCTTTCAAAAACAACAAAATCAAAAACCGTTACGCGTTATTTTTTGAAAAAAGGAGCCACAGAGCGAACATTATTAGAAGGGTAATTAAAAAAAAGCAATTAACACCATGTAAAAAGGATGTATTAACATTATTGAGTCTACGGAGAATTCGGTCTACTCATTTGAAGACCTTGAATAAAAAAAGATTGTCTATTGAGTGATTAGCTTCGAAGAAATGACGAGACAAACGGATGAAGAGGTTTACGTTCAATTAATTTAGAAACAGTTACTAAATTCAAAGAGGATTTAGAAAACTCAATAGAAATGGGACCACAATATGAACAATAAATTAGATAAAACAACATTTTGAATGGTATGTCTCCTCTAGAAGACAGTTATAAAGAACTACATATTCTCTTTTTCAGCAATAAAACGGGATAATTTTATAAGTTTACTTTCGGTTTGGTTGTGTGTGGTGGCGGATGGAGTGGTACATTTAGTTTTTCCACCATAGCTTGAGCGGAGTTGCGTTTTGCGATCTTTTTGTTGTTTCCTTTTCCTTGCACGATGTGATCATCAATCTTACACTGCAATATAGAAAATCAGGATAATCAATACACACCAAAATTAACCGTCGGTTATTATACAGAGCAACATTTTCTTTTCTTTGTGCTAATTTAAAAAGAATAATCGATATCACAGTATCTTTATTTTGATACTGACATGATTATGACATTGTACACTATTGAGGAACATAAAATACTATTCAGGGTGTCCACGCTTTATCACTCCCAAACAAGGACATTTCCGGAATAAAAAGTCATGATAATATTCAATCATGAAACATTATAGTGTCCAATTAACTAGATAATATAATGAGAATGATTAATAAATAAGCTTTGTACAATTAAGACAGTTAGACAAAAGATTGAAATGCAGATAATTCATCAATCTCATATTCTTGTTTTCTTTATTAGCTCGACACAAGGCAATACGATTAAGTTGATCTTTTTTCAGCCTCTTCAACAAAATCAGCAAGTCTTTCTCCTAAAATTCAAGTTTCTGACGTTTTTTTAAAAATCCATCGAGTTCTTCCAAAGCTGTCCTAATCTTCTGACTTATAACTATTTCCTTTTCGCATTTCTTACTTTGTATCTTCCAGAAGTGCATGGTAGCGTCTTCTGGCACTACCCACACTAGCTATTAAAGGAGCTGATATTTCAAGATTGTGAGATCATGATCATCGAGTTTTTACGAGTCTGTATGGACCTGGATTTTCAAGGAGCGTGGACACCCTGATCTTAAGGTAATTTAAACCCTTATTAGAGAGCGCTGGGTGAATGGTTAGAAAGCTGAACTACCAATCCAGGGGCCAAGGGCCAAATCCCGGATAAGTACTCTCGGGAATAAAATGTTGAATAGCGCTGTATAGAGATGATAGGTACAACACAAATGTAAGCTAGAAAAACAAATTGTACGGTTACTTTTGTCTAGTGCGACAATACATTACAACTTCACTCTAACATCTAGCTAGCTGTGTCGATAGGTGCGCATAATAACTAAATATGACCATTGAAAACATCCTTTACATATTACACCTTACTTCAATAATAAATTCTTTCTTTCTGGCGTCTGGTTTCTGTTCCTTTTCGTTCTTTTCCTCTACCAGAGTGTATTCAGGTTGATCCTTTTTAGTGGTCTGTCGATAGTGTGCCAATGCCGATATGGGATCCATTTCAGCCTGTTTAGTGGAAGCCTTTGCATCTGTTGATTGGGATGGTTGATTTGTTTGTGCCGCAACTGGTGGAATGGCGTCGCCCTGCTTTTTCTATCAATTACAAATGAGTTCAGATCGGATCACAATTTTTAATATGTATCTGCATAATACTACTCATATACGATTAATAGTAGTATGATCATGAAACACAGAATTCGTGTATCTTTTATTCAATAACAGAATACCTTCTTATTGATTTTCTTAAATAGTGAGCCCACCAGTACAGCTTGATATTCAAGAGGCCATTTAACTTTCAGTTTGTCCAGCATCGCCTCTGCAGCGTGATCTTTTGCGAGTTTCTTATTATTCCCTTCACTGCGAGTCTCTACGTCTCCCACCACAAATTTAGCTACGAAATGGCGGGATTGTGCTCGACCACTTTCAGCTAACTAAAAGTTTACAATTTATCCAATAAGAGTTACATAAATTAATTGAACAGTAAAAATATACATAATACAGAAAAATACTACTACTACTGAATACACTTGCTGAGTAGTGAGAATGACAATAAAATAAATATTAATTTTAGTGACAAAACTTACGTCATAATGTACAACGATATTCTTTTTAGCTGCCATTTCATAGACTAAACTGATTGGTGTTTTCTTTTCCATAGTATGATTAGAGGCGTCATTTTCCATATTCACTTGCTTCTTATCTATATCGCTGGCGAGTTTCTTTAAACCCTGAATTAAATTGATCAAATGTATATAAGACTGAAGGATAAAAAATCAGTATATACAGAGCTTTACAATTGGATTATAAGCTTCTTTGATGTACATCAACAGAAGACAATCTTCCAGGGTTCTATTTCAGATACTAAAGAAACTAATTAAGAAGTCATCCGAGGTTCGACCCTCTGGCCCTTCGCCTTTGTCGTTTTAGCTTCTGACCTAAAAGCAACAGACCTGTCAAAGCAGCTCATTAAATAGGCAGACGAAAACTAATTAGTGACACCCAAATCAAAACAATCCCGACTGAGTTAAATAGCATACAAACACGGGCGAAGACTATTAACTTGATGAAACCAAACAGTTCCAAGTTTAAAAGATCCCGAACAAAAGAAGAACCTCCCGGCATACCAAACATTGAAAGGGTGCAAGAAGCAAACATCCTGGGAATTACTTTCATAAATACAATGAAGATGACAACACATGTGTCCTCCCAAAATCAAACGATGTGTCTCGACTATATACGCTTATTAAAGATACTCAAGAGCCATGGACTGAACTGGTCAACAAATCCTTGGTAATCAACCGCCTTCTGTACGCCAGCCAGAGCTGGTCAGTTTTAAATTTCTCGTGTCACTGATGCGATTGGGCTATGGCAAAACCATAAAATTCGTCGATATACAGCTAATAATGATCAGATGAGGTAAGATATTCGATTAGAAGAATCCCAATGCAACAAGAGAATATTAAAAATCGCTCACAATTAGTGCCTTTTTCGTCGCATTCTCTTTGGCAGTGAGTCTATCTTTAGCCATTCCTATGTAAGCGAATTTTCCCACAGTTAATGTGGCCCGTATGAAATATTGGTCTTCATTAGCTGACGCGGAATCTAAATCACCCGCCATCTCTTCTCCAGATATATAACCGAATGAGAAATGATAGGGATTGGCGTAGCCATAGTCACTGGGACACGACATTCGATAAGCACCGCCACCACCATTCCAGCGCTTGTGTTGTGATCCACTACTGCCGGGATGGTGACGATAGTAATTTTCTAAATGCATAGAAATAGTTAAAAAATAGAACACATCTTTGGTTTAAAATGGTGGATTATATAATGTTTAGTAGAGCAAGTTTTCTATCAAAATATCTACATATTTTGGCATGTAGACAAGTATTTTTATAGGGTTTTTACCCGCGGCTTCATCCACATATTTTTCCAGGAATTTTAAGAACTCTTCATAAATACAATTATTTATTAGTCTGTACATACAATCAATATTTCATTATATCACCATAGTTTATGTAAACTCTCTTCGCAGCATTCAATATCATTTCAGACAGCGAGCACAACTGAATACCGAAGAGGCGACTTCTCAAGAAGTTGCCTCTTCTGCACATAATCCTAAATAGTAAGCACTACATTTTCTTCAAGAATTGAAATTTGTTCTGAGGGGTTCTGAAGGCTTTGTAGATTTCAAAAGCTTTACGTGAAACAAATTCGATTTCCAATGATCGAGTCTCTGTAAGATGCATGCTACTTTAGTAGAAATGTCCAGTTTCGCCAAATCTTGAAAAGACATATTGTTGAATGTTAGGCCATATCTCCATTGTTCTCTCAGCTACTCAGATGAATTTTCCAGCCATCTGCAAGAACAATTTTTTTAGTGGAAAGTTTGTCTCACCAACTCATCCCTACGAGAAGGTGAATCTTTACATTTTATTATAAGAATAGCAATTATCCAGGATAAAATGCAAAAAATCTAGGAATTTTTAACAGATTTTCATTTTCCAGGAAATCCAGGAAGCCGCGTGTACACTGTTGTTCTCAAATCAGAGAGCATCCATGGGTATGATGTGTGTGAGCTTACTCTGATATGCGGACATGTTTCCCTTATACATGGCTGAATTGTTCATTCCTTGATACACGTGGTGATAGGGATGCTGCATGGACATAACGGGTGGGAATGCATGCGGGGAATTAGACACTCGTGAGAAACTCCATTTCGCAATTTCACCAATTTTAGCGGCAATAGTTCGAACTTCTTGAAGCGCCTCACTTTCTTCAGTGGGATCTTCATCATCTTCTTTTTTCAACTCCGCCGAAATTTTTGCATCTCTAGCCAATCTTTCTTCTTTAGTTAACTACAACGAAATGAATTCAGTATATTTTTAAAATTTATTTATTTATTTATAACTAATGATCTGCTTCTAAAGCATAAATTTCCAAAAGTCTCAGATTCTGTAATGACAGAACGAGTGAGTGAGTGAGTAAGAGAGTAAGAGAGAGAAAGTGAGTGAGTGAGTAATAGTTAGAAGTATACGTGCGATTTATGTCGACAGGTGCAGTTTACATATACTGTGACAGAGACAGAGTTGTAAATATTCTACTAAGAGACAATTAGGAATACAATTTTAAAGCAATATTAATTAAATAGGACTCAAGACACGAAAGATCCAAGCAAGAATATAATATCACTTATATATTGTTTGAGAAATAAAAATTGAATTTGTTTTGAAATGATGTTTTCCAATTAAATGAAACTTGAAAATTTACCTTTTTATGTGGTGTATCATTGAGTAATTCACCCTTTTCCTCAGTCAAATCATCTGATTCATTATCAGATTTTCCTGATGGATCTGGAATTTGATCATCAGACTGTTTCAGTTCAGATACAGGTGGCCATTTTAATTGAGTATTACAAAGTGCTATTCTTGATGCTCGATCACGAGCTTCAGCAACAGATGGTCCGCAAGCTTCATAGATTTCATCATTATTTAGTTTTACTCTTACAAAGTAAATGCCAGAAGATTCGTCAGTAAGATCAAGGAGAGTTACTTCTGGTTCAAGCTAAAAAGATTAAAATAAAATAAGTTGGTGGTGGGAACCTTACACCACTTCCAAATAGAGAATTCCAGACATCCCAATTTCTGGTATGGTCCTCAAAAATGGCACTTATGTGAGAAAATTCTAGATGAGTAGCAACTCTGTCTATATGATCATCTCATGACTTTAAAGTCTTACCTTATGAGAAGGAACTAACAACTAATATTTTTATATATTAAGAAAATATCATAAAATACCTGGTGAAACTGAGCAAATTCTTCTAAAATAGGATATGCACTTTTAGACCTTTGTAAATACTTGATAAATGGAGGTGTTTTCTGAACAGCTCGAGGTGGGTAAGCTTTACTCATTGTATTCCTTCAAGCCAAAGTTACCAGAAAATGTGAAAATCTAGAAAAATATAAGATTCAAGAAAAAATACATATAACCTTTTGTTACCATTGATTAAGTTTGCATATTTTAGAATGATTTTTTTGTTTTCTAATCAGTGTTTGTTTGAGTCAATTTTGGTTTTGCATTTAGAAATTATAGTATTCAGTAATTAATTCTTTAATACTATTTAATAGTGTTTACAACTATGGTTGGATGATACCACTAAAATTTTGATATTGTAGTAAAACATTTTTTAGAAATTGAAAAAAAAAATGATTTACAAGTAAAGTAATTGCTCTGACAAGTCCAGAAAGCTTATTCTGACATCATTCTATAAAGTTCTTCCTATAAATTTAGATTAGTAAATATAACTAGTTGAGAACAACTCTTAGCTACAATTCTTTTTAAAATGTAACACTGGTAAAAAGTAACCATCCAATTCTATGGATACTGATAGAATTAGACATGCAATACTAAAATTTGGCTGCCATTAATAATCAACTTTCTAGATGTCAGTACTAATATATCATGAAGAGATTAAGATTTACATTTGGCAACTTGACTGTGCAAATATACTATATGTAGCAGAAAGCTAATGGTCTTTTATTTTGTAATGGCTCTGTCTGAATTTATGGTTATTCAGATTCAAATGATATATGTGGACAAACTATGCATCCCAAGGTAATGGATCTATTATTGGTCTTATAAGGAAGCAACCACTAAGAAACTCATGCATGGATGTAGAATAGCCATAATAAATTAGAAAATTATTGTCATGGCATGAGCTGAATATTTTATATATTATTTATAGATAATTGGTGGACTTGGAAATAGGAGTCAAACTAGATGAATCAATCTTTTATTTGATGAAAGCACAATGTTGGTCAATTTGTACAAATATACTGGGTTTTTAGAAGTTTAGAGATCAATAATCAATAATGTTTCTGTATTGCAGTCAAGATATGCCAACACTTACCAATACTGCAGCAGAACATATTATCAGGTAATGGTCATTTCAAATCTCTGGGGTACTAATACCTGCTGCAGGAGCAATTTAAATATGGTGCTATATTACATAGAGACAATTTATTAAAAAAGCTTAAAAATAGTAACTGTTTAATATCCTTTATTTTCATTTTTGTTTTAATATATTTTTTTAAAACTAATTTGTTATATAATTCTATATCAAATTATACACTTAACCATAGAATTAGGATCACAATACCAGCATATAATAATGTCAAGTTTTAGCTAACATTAATAAAACTGGCCAACCAGTTGTCAACAGATTCTACTTGTGAATATGGTTAGATATCAACTTATAAATATGTATGAGATGGAAACAGGTCAATTTGCACATATTCTACAATCTACCTAGTAAATCAACTGTACATAGATGATCTTGTAAAAATTCAAAAATAATTCTTTCTATTACTGGGGTGGTTGGTTTGCACTTATTTTTAAATACCTATAGTTTCATAGGATTAGAAGAATATTTTGTTTGTTGCCTCTAATAGTATTCCTGTTTAAAATATTGGTTTCAATTTTTAATGATTAGTTATAATTGCAAGTTCACTTATGTGCATGTTGACCATTGACCCTAATTCTATGAGATCAACATTCAGATTGACCTACATATTAACCAACATAGACTAAATCCAATTAAAAATTGGATAAAACCATAAAGTTTCAAAAATTATATTGTTGTCATCTTTGAATAACCCGCTTGTCGATATGTTTTGATGTGATCCAAATTTGCAGTGATGGAAAAATGTATTCATCTTAAAGTGCTTTCAATAATTGTTAGAATAGGATAACATTAACTTTTTCAGTATTGAGCATTTAATATTTAATTTTTTAGGGAAAAGATATGGTATTGTTCACACGAAATCTTAATCAGCTTTGAATAATGCTAATTTGTCCTTTCAGGAATCAAACCATATATTCAAAAAATAAACTATATTAAAATGCATGAATAAAAATAGAAAGCAAATTTATGTCAAAAAAGCAAGACTTTTCAACAAACAAATAACTAAACAATATTTAAAAAGTATTATAATTAATCATGCTTAAAATAAATCCTCACATTTAATCCTTAAAAAATTTAGTTTTCTTAAAACTATATACAAATCGTTAATAAAACTTACTTAAACAAATAGAAAAATATTTATAAATCTCTAAAATATATTTTTTTAAATGTGATCACTGTGTATTAAAGTTGTGTTTAGTTAATTAGTGTTTTATATTGGACTGGGATTTTATAATGTTGCACACAATTTCTTTCTAAGGAAAATTCCTAAGTGAATCCTCTGCATTTGAAACGATTTTAAAAGTGATAAGATGTTAAGCATTAAAATGTTTTTTAATTGATTAAAAAAATTCACTTTTAGTACATGCGGGTCTACTCCCTGAAGTATGTTGTCGAAAAAATAATAAAAAATAAAATAAAAACTTTCAAAATACATTTTCCGGCTCAAATATAGTAGTCTCTTTATTTGTCTCTTTATATTTTCGGTCCCTATTTTCTTCTATATTCCTAAAGTCCCTTCCTAAATCTGTTGTACACAAATTATTGTTTTCTCTGCATATGATGATGCTGTAGATCAAAATCATCAAAATTAGATGGTATAAAGATGATAATGCAAAATAAAATGTAAAATATATTTAACAAATTGGATATTCGTATTCAGAGTATGAATATTAAAATTGGTATTTGTCTGCAAAGTAAACTTCATGAAAAAAACAACTTATGAATCAAATACACAGTGAAATTTCCATGTGTATTTGATTCATAAATACTGCTGATATAATCATTTCTATTCTGTATCCATCCAAATTCTACCAATATGCCAGTAAAGCAACCCCAATGCTATGGAATTGAGAGGGAGCACCACCTTTTGGGCATTGTAGGCATCCAAATTGGTTCAGTTGAAAAACATCAGTAACTGATATATCATTGTATTGCAGTGATACTCATGGGAACAGGTCAACTTGTACCCAAGTCAACTCGTACCTAAGTTAACTCTCACCTAAGTCACCTCACACTAGGTGAAC
>JAYJLU010005782.1:0-10650 GCA_036873645.1 Minona dolichovesicula | reverse complement strand
AGTATCTAACTCTGCCCGGCTCAATTTGGAATTCTAACTTCAACCTTGTCTCACTACACTAGTAGATTTATGGCAGAAAGGTTATTTTATAGCATACTTTATTGGGAGTAGTTACTAATCAATGACTTTAATAACTAGTATATAGTATATTTAAAGTCTTTGTTAATAATAATTTACTTTGCTCAATGAAACAGTTTTATATGCAGTGTAAGTAAATAATAAAACAAATCAAGCTATAAATGTTTTAAAATCATAAAATTGTCATTAAGAAAATTTGGTGCACCGAAATTTCAACAATGAAAATGAATATTACCTGAAAATAGATAATGACATTTTTGGTGAAGCAGGCAATAATTATTTTAAATAATATAAATTCTGTTTTTATAATTTTTATTTTCTTAAACAAAAGCAATTCTTAAATTAATATTAATTTTCCAAATAATTCATGATTTTCCGATTTAACTATTCAGAGAAGAAATTAAATTATAAAAAAGTTGCAAGAAATAGTAAGATACATCTTATGTGGAAAGATAAGAATATACATTATTACTAATAGTATACGAATAATAGAAGTACGAGATAATTATATATTTTGTTTAGCTGATTCAATTTTCATTATAAAATTCGAAGCTACGGCAACAAACAATCAATTATTTGAAAATTTATTCAAAAATGAAGCCAGTTGTTCCCCACGGAAGAAGGGCCGGTCAAACTCGATGTATTAACGATTATACTAATTATATATGGCTATAAATATTTTGAAAACATTTGTAAACATTTGTAAATTTTATAAAAATTATTTTCAAAAGTTGTAGCTTAAACATTTGCTTTAATTTTTATGTATTAAATTTAATGCTTAATATTGCACTAAACATATTCTTTAAAGGCCTAACTGAATTCCAAATCACATGCATTGTATATCTATGATGAACTAAAAGCATCCATGGAGCATCAAATACATGGAATTGAGTAAAGAAAAAAAGTAAATATAAAATTCAATCATATCAATTAGATGATCTGGCTGCAAATTTAGATCTTTAAATGTTTCCTTAAATAAAATTAGATTGCCACTCTATATGTATATAATAGTATTTACATCTCTATGTTGTGATGTTATTTATTTAAAATTAATGCTATTTTCAAAAAACAATTTTTTTATGACATTCAATTATTTTATTAATATTAATAATTTTATTTTAAATATTAAATATAAAGTTCATTGGATCAAAATATATTATAGTATTTATTATTCACAGTAACTATTTGCCGGGTCAACCTAGGACAATATGATGAATATTACTATTTACCAGGATTACTTGGAATAATTTATGAATATACATAGAATATAATTAAAAATCTCTAAATTTACTATAATAACCCAACTCCAACTAATATTTTTATTATTTCATATGAAACCTAAATGAAATACTTCTATATAATAACATAAAATTTTTGTTCCATCAAATAGTGTTTATATTATTTGTTGGGTTGATTCAGAAAATAGCCATAGTGTTTATTATTATTTTCACATGATCAATAACATTTTTTATGCTATATAATAATTTTTAGATCCATAAATTGATGTTTTTATAACAAAGATAATATTTTACCATATAAGTTCCTACGATATTCTATTTAATATATAATCCATACAAAAGTATCACGAACTATATTTTGTCTGCTTATCTTCCAAACTTAAAAAGGTAAAGAAATTAAGGCAAAATATTAAAACAATGAAACATCTCTGATAATAACTATTATGGGCATGTGAATATTGACAGCCTTAGTAATGTAACCTTAAGAAATTGCCAACAAGAAATCAATCAGTTTAAAAGAAGCCTCATGATGAATAAAACTTTCTTTAATAAAATAAATATTAAATGAATATACAGTGGAGTTCAGATAAGACAAAAAATGCTTAAATACAAGATTTTGGTTATTACAAAAAACTATTTAGGTCCTGATCTAAGAGATACATGAAGCTATGTTATGACATACTTTTAGAACGAAATGGATAACACAAATTTTCAGTTATAATGAAGTAATATTTTAGTCCAAAGTACAACCATATTTAGTACAAAATCTAGGTGCCAGCTAGTTGTGCAACATTCAGATATTCTCTCAAGCTCATTATATAATATAATTGAACAATCTATTTAATTATGTAAACTCGGCAGGGTACATTAAACACTCCCTTTTCCACTAAATAGAGAAGAAAGATAACAAGATTACAGAATATTTAGAGTTCGTTTTTCTAAACGAGCTCATCTTATATGGGCATGGTATAATATTAGACTTGCTAATGCTCTGTCTAATGTTTGAATTGGTGTCAAACCCATTAAACATAGAGAGGAAGGCTTTGTTTAACACAAAATTCTGATAAAATGAAAAGATACATTCAGTCCATTGAATTTCGTCTTATCCAAGTTTCACTGTAATAATAATAATAATAATAAATAACCTTTCCCATTTTCAAATGAACTCTGCATTTTCAGTGTTACTCTCATAATCCAAACTTGTGTAAAGTTGGAATGGAGTCAGATAAATAAAATAATGTTTTATCAAATTTAGTTGAAACCAAAATTCTCAACAAAAGTGCATACATTTATTACATTTTAATTACAATGCACATTAACTAAAACTAGAAGATGTGGTGCTGATGGCTACTTCTTAAGCTAAACATTTTGTCAGAATTATGTAATATATGTATCAGTAATGGTGGACCTTCCAATTACTAAATAAAATTCATTTACATAAACTAGCTTGGGCTAAATGGGCTCCAATGATTTTTTTAATCATTTCTATAAACCAATACACTTATCTGTGCTGCTACCCAGGACAGTTTGCAGTTGTAGTGCAGCCCATAGATATGCAGTGTTAATCACAATGAATTCTCTTATTTGCTGTGTTGGACCAATCACAGATCAACATATTATATCGAAGTATTTTCATCTAATTGTTTGCAACAAGCAAAAATTAGCAATGTGCACAGTAAAAAGCATTTTAGTATATGAAGTATATGCAGATAGGTAGTCTGACAAATGGATAGAAAGTGGAATTAAGTGGAATTCATCAAGTTGTGTTGGTAAAATGTCGGTTAAGGAACAGATAAATAAGAGAACAAACAGTTTTAGGGTTGAATTAATGAAAGTAGACTGTCTTTCCATAAACTAAAGACATGTTGAAATGAGCAATAAAGTAAAATTTCAGAGAATGATTACAAACTGATATTACTGCTTTGAGTTTTGATTGGACCCTTGTTGATCCACAACAGGAACTATAACAAGCTAAAGGATAATCCACACTGTAGTTGAATTTGATTCAATTTCAATTCAACTTGAGGAAACAATACATCTAAATTAGTATATTTTTTGGATTGAAGTAGAAAAATAAATCATTTCTTATGTTTAGTTGGAAACAGGACTTCTTAAATTGAAATTAAGTTGTGTGATATTCAGAAATGAGGATAAGCCTATCTTTCATTCACCTAATTTAATGCCAAGTATAAAACAAATAGATATGTCTGACTAAAAAAGAGTAAGACATTGAAAACAATTTTATTCTTACTTTTATGTGACTGGTTTCTCAGTTGGAGTTAGACAATTTCTGGTGAACTATGCAAAATATTATTTATTCAAACATAATTATTCAAAATATTATTGATCCATATAATAATTCCTTACAAACATATATATTCTTTAATGATACAACTTTGCAATTAAGATTTGGATAATGATTAAAAATGTGTAGTTTATTATAATAATTATTTAAAATCAAAACTTTGGAAGTATCTCCAAGAAGATTAATGACAGCAAATAACAAAAGACGCATCCGTTTGTTTGTTTTTCACTCAAGAAATATATTCAAAAAGTTAAAATTGTTTATTTGGCAAACTTCTATAATATTTAAATAAAATATAGTATTTAGGTACATATATAAACGTTTCATTAATAAAGATCTAGAAAACAGAACCCAGGAAAGACATCAAAATATGTCTCTACAACCAATCAAATGAGTACTGTATGAAAGTATAACATCCAACAATTACAAAAATAAATTTTGCATCATCAGTCACCTAGAAGGAGAAGCATCGAAACCGGCTTTATTGGACAGTTGTGAATGGAAAAGCTATGACGTTCAACTGGACTACCGTCAACCAGTCACTGATGCACGATAGAAAGTTTTGAAGAAGCCTAGTCATAATTTTCTATGAAAATTAATTAACCGTTTTAAATTCTCAATTAAAAAAATCATTCCATACTTGTCTTATTAATCATTTTATAGCTGCTGGTTTTGAAGAAAGGCCAGAATTTAAGTTTCAAGCTAATGGATCCAATGGATTAGATATACGATCTGTGAAGATTATAAGCAGAGATGACTACAATCGTTTATATAACACGCTTAATCGCAAACAAATTGAAGAAGAAGAAAAGAAACGAATACATGCCATAAATGAAGATCTTAAAGCGAAATCTCATGAGATGGTTAAACATTGGACAAACACAGTCATGGTAAAGAGCTATTAAATTTTAAATTTGGTAATTATCATGAATTCTGAAGTGTACATTATTTTGAATTGATGTAAATTAGTCATAATATATTTCGTTGCTAGCAATTAGATGAACATTTTAGCCAAAATAAACATTCAAAAAATAAACTATACCCTTTAAGTGGCGGATCCTTTTTCCTGATTTTAGGGAGCACGCCAAAGGAAATTAGAAGAACGAGAACGACGGCTGGCGAAAGAGGAAGAAGAAAAGAAATGTCTGGATATTGAAGAGGCTAGGCTTGCTGCGGAATGGCGCAAAGAACAAATTGAGAAAGCTAAAACTCAGCAATACTATGAGACTGATCGTGTTAAAAAATTCCACGTAAAATTACTTTTCGATAAAATATTTTGAAGTTTTGATTTAATTTTTTAAGTTTGCAATAGATATTAGCCGATATTAGTTTGTTATAATGTGTAATTAGCAAACTTCTCGGTTTAGACGTCATTTCATTAATTTAAAAATTTAGACACTAAACACAAAGTAAGGAAAAATGTTATGATTATTGTCCTATGTGTTTTAGAATGAAATAGAATAATACACTACCGATTATACTAGGCATGACAGATCTTATTTACCTTTAGGTGAATCAATCATGCTTGTCTCACTTATGCAACTCCAACACGTAGGCCACGTACATTAATTAATGGTGGTTACGTTAAGTAAAATTAAGTCTCAGTTTTATTTTATTTAACAACTGGCATTAATTTGAATAGAGTAACTACGGTATTTTACTGGAAAACAAACATAGAAGCCTAGAGTAAGTACATAGGTACATAGGGAAACGACTCTTGCTTGTAGATATTTGTATGCCGATATTTTCCTACCAAGCGACAGAAAAGCCTATCTCAACCATTATAAATTGGTGAATTTCAAATTGTCATAGCGACGATACTCAATGGCGGATTTTAATAATTATTTTACTGAATTAAAATATAAAGGGAGCGCTTTTCAATGATATAAATTTGATAATAAAGTCTAGCGAAAAAATATTTTTGTTGATAAATAAGATAAATATTTTTCTTAACAGGAGCATAGCTTGTGTATTTAGTAATATTTTTTATATAATTTTGTTCGATTTATCTTAAGCAAGAAAACTATTTATTTTATGAATTTTATATTTTTAAAAAGCGCTCCTTTTATACTTTAATTTAGTAAAATAATTATTAAAATCTGACAGTGAGTTTCGTCGCTATGACAGTTTGAAATTCACCAATTTATAATGGTGGAGATAGTATGTATTTTCTGTCGCTTGGTAGGAAAATATCGATATACCAATATTTACTAGCAAGAGTGATTCCTCTATGTATACTTACTCTATGCGTAGAAGTATTTGTGTGCTAATGAATTCCCTGCACGATCTGCCTGCATTTTCTGTGGAATCGTTCTGCAAGTGTTTGCTGACGTACCAAACATATAACCAAAATGTTATCCTAAATAAAATCTATATTATTCAGATCAAGTATATTATTCAAGTCGAACAATTTCATCTCTTTTACAGAGTGCTCTCACATTGACAGAAGTATTGAAAGAGAGGGAAGCTCAAATGGAGTTGAAACGTTTAAAATCTCAAGCAGACGGTGGTGAAGATACAAGATATTTGGAGATATCACAAAAAGAATATGAAGAAAGTAAGCTATATCGAATGACATTAAATAATCCAATGTTATTCTCTTTAGATTTAATACTTTAAAATGACTCCTTACTTTGATTTCAGGCATAAAAAAGGATCAGGAAGCTGCTGCAAAGCGTATAAAGGATTCTAAACAAACCGCTGAATATCAAAAAGCACAGTAAATACGTTAATTTTATTAGCTTTAAGCATGTTTGCTCATCCAGAGAAAGTATGCCTTTCATTTAGCAAAATTTTATCTTTTGCAGAATTCGACGGCATCAAGCAGAATTTAACAAGGAGAAAGATGAAGAGCTACAAGAAGGTGAAAATATTCACAGACTCGCCGTCGCTAATGCTCTCGAACGTCAGCGATTGGATCAACTGCATCGAGAAGAACAAAAGAGAAATATGGTGGAAAATCTCAGACAAATTGATGACGTGAGAAGAATGCGGGATATTGAGCGCATTCAAGATGAGGTAGATGAAATTATGGGACTTTTCTTTTATAATGAAACAGAAATTTTACGGAAATAAAAAAAAACAATTTTCTTATGACCGTCATGAGGTTTCAAAAATTACGCATTTTGAGATGGTGTTATTCTAATTCGTTTGATAATTCTTCTTTTATAGGAAGCGGAAGAAGAGTGTCGCATATTTGCAGCCGCTAAGAAGAAAATGGTCCGACTAAGATTAGAAAGAGAGAAAGAAATCCACAGGTGATTGTTTCTGATAATTGGATACTATGTTTTGTTTGCGAGTTGGTCAGCAATATATATATATATATAAGTTAATAAACAAAGGTAGATTATAGAATGATAATTGTCTAGGTATTAACTTTACGGTATAGTTCAATGATGAAAGAAATCTATGGCAGTGTTGATCTGGATAAGAATAAAAGCGCTGTCATTTTTAAAAGTCATTCTGAGAAACGGTTGTATTTAACCAATTTTTTTATCAAAATGAGCGGTTTTGCCGAAAAACAAAGAGGATTCTTTAATATGAATTATATGTATTAATAACCGTATTAACTGCCTCATGAATTTCAAAGTTTTAAAAAGCTCGCCGTTTATCACTGATGCGATGGTCAAAAAAAGTTTAAAACTTCATTCAATTCAGACTTATTGAGGGAACCAAGGAGATGACCTTTAGATGAAAGAAAAGATTACAATAATTGCTCAGATTGCTTTTGAGAATTTTGCCATTTCTATGAATGTTTATAGTATTCAGCATATTGGATATTTGGAAGTGACATGAAATCAATTCTTCATAATGAAAAAGGAATTTTTGAATTTTTACAGCCGGTCGAAAGTGTCGCCGGTCCATAGAAATAGACTAAACCTTCTTGCTTCCTTGATTTTAAATCAATGATCATTCTAAAGACATGAGGCGCGGAGAAACAAAACGTCTATTTCTATGGTCCGGTTTATCAAAATTAGAGAGGGTAATTATTTTGGAAATTGCGATTATAGACAAGATTGCATATTAGTAAAATTCTATTTCCATAAAAAATACCCTCTGTAGACAAATTTCAATAGACCATTAAAGTGACCCTCCTATTCTATGGAAATTCTCAAGACGCCCTTTGATACGGCATCTTCAGTAATATTAGCGTATCCAAGGGTGTGATAATTTTCATAGAAAAGGAGGGTTACTTTAACGGGTCTTACAAAAATAACTGACCAGTAACCAAAGCATGCAGAGATTGGAGTCATCATTGAACTATGTAATTATGAAGGCTTCATCATTGATTAGAAATTTTCTTAACAAAAATACTCATACAAATTCTCTTATATGAAAGCATGACCTTATTGTTTTTAAATATAAATACCTACTATATAATTTCTTCTGATATGGAGTAATTGAGTAAACACATTTTAATGATTACGGAAATGTAAGCTTTTGTAGTAACAATTCTTACATTCTTATTTAGCTTTTTAACTTTTCTAATTTTTATGTCAGTAAGAAAATGGAAAATCTGGAAAGAATAAAAAAGAAATTGTCTGATGAGCTGGCAGCAATGAAAAATGATGAAGACGATCGATTAAACCGTGCAGTCGAAGAGAGGGAGGCTCAAGTGGAGGCAGAAAATGCGGAGAAAGAAGAGAGTCGACGTAAGATGATGTTGGATATAGCGGAGCATCGAGAGGAACAAAAGAGAAAAGCGGAAGAAGATGCTAGTAATAAGAGATTGCGAGATTTAGAAATGATTCATGCTAGAAAAGCTGCGGATGAGCTTTACAGAAAAAATGAAGCTGAAAAACGACACCAAGAATATTTAAAGGCTAAACGAATCGCTGAGTACTCACTCGCTCAAGTGGTAAGTGTAAAACTTGCTTATTTACATAAATGCAAAACGAATAAATTTATTATTGCGCGTTTGAGTTTATTATTGCGTTTTTATTTTAGGAAGAACAACAGGAAAAGGCTCGCTTAGCTCGTGAAGAAGATTTGAAATTTGATGCAGATACTGAAGGACTTGTTGATCAAGAAGAGCGACAGTTTCAGGAATATGCATCCAAGGTGAGAACATACATAATATGCAATTGATATTTCTTTTATCATGGAAGCTGATTATAGAATTGTTAAATTTTCTATTACATGGTATGCTTATTCTTAAGTTATATTATTTTATAATATGGACTCTAAAATATCAGACCATTGTATTTGACGACCTGTGTTATAGAAGCTGATATTAGAATGTAATATAATAACTAATCGTTCTCCATATTAAGAAGTCTAGGTAGAGAAATTCGGCTGTGATTTGGAGAAACCAAAAGGATAATTTGTCTGGCCTCGTTATGGTATTCTTTAATTGTTTTAATGAATGGTAGATTTCTTCAGGGTAGAAGTAATCTTCATATCGCCGTGGTCGTCCACTTTTTTATCTTTGTTTTTTTGTATCTGGTGTCTGTAGACATATTTTGTTGACGTTGAGATATTGTATAATAAATGTAAGATCAAAACAAATATTTGGCTAAAGAATGACTGAGTGAAAAGTCAGCGAATTTGGTTTCAAGTCAGAATTAAACTCAAGAATTGTATTTTTAATAGCATTTTACTCGGACATTAACTTAAAATATATTTTAGGACAGTTTACTATTGGCTAATAAGATAATTTTATTGATTCTTTATAGGTTATTGATCACTGCAAACGAGGTGGTCGCACCACTTATGCTCTCGAAAAAGCTGCCCAATCAGGCGCAGGTGGAGGTTTAGGACCTCAATTTCCTGGTAAAGGTGGTGTTCGTCCATCATACCTCACGGCTGATAAGAGGGGAGTTCAACTGCCTCACTTTAAGCCACCCAGCAAAGATATTAAAGAAAGTATATACGGTAAAGAGAATAGTACGGCTCATCGGCTGGGATTTGTGTGGTAAATTTGCCGAAAACTTCCCCTTATTTCGAGGATTGTTGGAGGCACCATACTCTGCAAACAAATTCAATTGTTTATAAATACAACAACAATATCGTGTGCATCAAAATACCTTCATCAAATTTAGATTCAGTCTCAGCGTGACTTTACTTTTTTCGATTTTCCCCCCAAAAAATGTACTTTCTGGTGATGAAGGAGTCCAATTATTCTCATAAAATTGAAGGCATCAATAACTATAATGATGTTTCATTATTTTATCATATCAATGATAGTTTTATTTTATGAAGTATTTAAAAGAAATATATACGCATAAAATTATTATATTGTGTAAAAGTTTTTATTTTAAATAAAATATTTTTTGAGATTATGTGTTAGTTTAGATTTAAGACAGTTTTGTGAGATTCTAATAGACTTTTTAAAATAGGTACTCTACTGTACATATATTATGTAGATTTAAATTAAGAGCTCAAAATGAATGCGTAATTACATTCAGTCTGCTATGTTATAGTCCATACTATATATAGTATTACATCCACAAAGACAGCAATGAAGAGATGAGTATAAGTGGGTATATATTTAAAGTATACTTTCTTAAATTACAATTTATTTTTACATATAAGTAAAAATATATTGTCAAAATATTGGAATGCAATAATGTTGTCAGAAGAAATAAAAATAATAAAAAGTTAAGAATGTTAAACTCAAGTCCAACTATTTTCCATCCGAATAGAGTAAATAGGAAAAGGTCAAAGGTAAACACAAAGGCTTGAAATCCCTGAGGTGACATCACGATTTACTGGTTGTTTTATATCAATTCTAGGCTACTTTTAGCGCATAACTAAATGAATAGGTAGCCCATCCTCACTTGGAGAGATGAGCTTCTGGATCAATTTTTTAGTCTTCGAAGTTGGGATAACATCGGAATACCTATGTGTTTAAGTCGGGAGGTGGAGGGAGTAGAGAGGTGTACAGGGAATAGAGAAGGAGACAGTCATCATCCCTGAGAGATGTGACTGCAATCACATTTTCTGAAAACCTCGATTCATCTCTTAGGGGTCATTAATGTCACTGAAAGTAAAGTTGGAATTTCGAATTTTATATAGAATTGCTGAAAC
>JAYJLU010005671.1:0-10652 GCA_036873645.1 Minona dolichovesicula | reverse complement strand
CTGTTATATAATAATACTGTTAATGAGAGTACTATAAGTAGGTATTAGTGAGCTGTTATATAATAATACTGTTAATGAGAGTACTATAAGTATGTATTAGTGAGCCAAGGCTGGAGCACAGTCCATATTATGCATAACATAAAAGATCAACAAACCGTAAAAAATATATATACATTTAAAATAAACCCATGAGATACCTACTATACTTTTTTAATACAGGATAGCAGAGAGCTTCAATTTAAAGCTATCTAGCCACTGCCTAATGAGAACTTTTATAATTTTTGTTTTTACCGCGCGAAGATAAAGTTAATTAACTTTATATTAACTTTGATATCATGCCTTAATTGAAATAATATGAATTTATGTATTTTTACATACCTACTCTAACACTGTGACTCAGATTATTCCATAATTTAGTATTTCCATATAGGAGTGTTTTATATTTCTAAATTTGTTTTGAACCTTTTGTGGGATAGTTATAGTCACCGCCATTTTTATCTAGTTAAATATTTCTATGTATGTCTGCGCATATATGTTCGTTTATATGGATAGTAAACGATATTTAGCTTGGTATATTGACATGAAACCATAAGATTTCAAATTTCAACATTGTCTCATTATTAAACAAAACTTGAATGATGTATTTATTTACTACGATTGGCGACAGCTACTTCTCCACCTTTTCTTTTAGGCCTAAAAGACCTAATAGGTCGCGATTGTGAGTTGGGTAATTTAAAGAAGTTGTTATCATGTTTGGTCTTTATATGTGTCCAGTGATTAAGGTTAGTGTTACATCTTAACAAGTCAGTCGCCAGATTTTCGATTGTTCTTTATGTTCTTTCACTCTTCTCTTTTTGGGTTTCTGGAGGATATAATTGTAACGTTCGTTGGTATTTGTGCACAGTCGACTGTTGAGATTAAAGCGTCATAATGTTCATTTCTTAGCAAAACACGCAATGCTATACTGGTTGGGATATTCCTCTGGGTGGTGTTGAATTGATAGTTGAGCGTTGTAGATGAAAATGGTTCTCTGCAGTGTATTTGCAGTGATGAGTGGGATAAGATCACCTGCATATAATCCTTTAGTTGAATATAGTTGGAGAATTGTTTAGGCAAGTCAATATCTGGACAGTACAAAGCATATTCTTCAAGTCGAGAGTAAAATTCCGCTGAGATGAATTGTATTGAACTGAGATTGCTGACAGTATGATTCAGCGCGGTTCTAATGCTATGCCAGAAACACTGACCAATGCAAATGACTGCTGTATACCTATACAATAGGCGTTTAATTATTCCACTAATTAAGTTGGCTGGTAGCTCAGTTGGTAGAGCGCTGGATTTGCGATGTGGATTCTTTTGGTAACATGAGCTCGCGACTCAGTCACGACAATTCTTTTATTTGGAACAATCGTTAAACGTAATAGCCGAATGTAGGTTTATTATATTAATAGTGGCGATATGGCTAATTTTTGTTTTAAAAGATGAAGTTTTTTGTTTTTTGTTTTGTACAAGATTGACGGACGTATCCTGATAAAGTTCCATATCGTCGTCGACATACAATTTCTGCCTTATCTCCACTTTGCGCTAAGTGCAATAGCTGCCTATCTCCAAAATCCTTATTTTACAGGAGAAGCAAAAAACTGATTTCCGTGTTTGAAAATTAATTATTCTTGATTTAAATCAATTAATATGTTGTGAAGCATACAGGCTTATATATAACAGCCGAATTTTTGAACTTTTATTGTTATTCAATAAATTATAGATTATAAAGGATATAGGCAGTTTTTGTATTCATGATTTCGGCAAAAATAAGGATATAGGCAGTTTTGGAATTTATAATTTTCATTAAAACTTTGAATTCACTCTATCGAAAACGTTTTTAACAGATATTTATAAGATTTATAGTTGTATTCATTTCCAGTCGACACAAAATAAGCTCAGTCTATGTATACAAAACGCAATTGTATAACAAACAAAACACGCTATAGAGAGAATTTTATTATAAAAACCAACCCAAAATAAGATTACTGCTATTGAAACTAAGAATATAACGAACTAATAAATCTTGACAAATATCAGGATGTCAAGTATAAAAGTATAATGAAGGTCTTTTGTCGTAAAATTGATGGTGAGCAGGTTTCGCAGGTTTCATTTCCTGAAGGCCTTTTTACTGAAAATGGAGTGGTTGAAGCATCTTCTGGGTTTTTTTCGATCTCCATTTCCTTCATATCTATTTTTGTTTGTATTCGTCATGTGCTTTATCTGCCGCTGATTTCGTTGCCATTATGTCAGACTTGCTTTCCTTTTACGCGCCTTTTACTTATTTGAATGACAGACAAAGAAGGTTTGCAGGTTCATAGAGAACTTGTATTGCAGTGTTGGACTTTGTGATGTAGCATTGGTGGATTGAGTTTGTTGGGACAAAAAGTTCTTGAAAGCAAATCCAAAATATCACCTATTGAAATGTCTAGACAAATATCTTCTGGGAGCAATGTATAATAGTGTCTCATCGGTTGTCACATCGGTTGTAACAATGGTTTTCTCAGCGGTTGTCATATAAATTGTGACAATGATAGTCTCATTAGTTGTCACATCGGTTGTGACAATGATAGTCTCATTAGTTGTCACATCGGTTGTGACAATGATAGTCTCATTAGTTGTCCCATCGGTTGTGACAATGATAGTCTCAATAGTTGTCACATCGATTGTCTTAATGATTGTGTCTTCGGTTGTATTAATGGTTTTCACATCAATTGACTCAGTTCCAACATTTTTTTACTATTTTCATTTAATATTAAATCGACCTCGACTAGACATTTTGAAGTAATTACCTTTCATGAATTGGGTATCATTTTACCTTATATAGGTACCTGTATCTATCATCATAATTTAGTTAATTGATGTAATCATAGTTGATAGTGCCAGCGTATGGGATAGAAATGCCCCATTGTTTGGCTAGCAAGGAGTTAGGCAAATATTGCATGACGATTTTAAGCGCTCCGGATTTAGGCAGTTTTGTTTTTAGGCTATAACAAATTAACTAAATAAAATTTTTATCGTGACCTAAACATAATGAATGTATATAAAAAAGTAAAATTAGGCAAAATGTGACTTAGGCAGTTATTGTTCTGGGTCGCAACTGGAGATAGGCAGAAATTGTATGTCGACGACGATATGCTAAGAGAGAATATTGCTTTCCTGCCTTTTCTTGAAAGGATTGTCCTTGAAGTTTGTAAAGTCAGAATAAATTATTTTAATATATTTCAATCAGTTTTGCAGTACATATGTTAAGACGTAAATCCAGATGATAAGTCAGTATAACAGATAATATAATTTCCATCTCTGATCACGCTTAACTGAAACCGAAACTTCTGTAGTCTGTACGTCATGATCGGTCCAGCTGACACGAATTATCAGAGACACATTTCTGTAGATTGGATTCCTTTTTCGTTTTAGTTGTGATGGTCCAGGCTTCTCTGCCGTTAGGATAATACTGTCCAGACAGTGATAATCTCTTTTACAGTCATTTATATTTTACCGTAGTGATAGTGTTCTTACGTTTTTACGTATTATCTAAGAAATTTGTTGCACCACAATGTTTTAATAAATTATTTTTACCATGGTTTTCGTTATATGTACCTACTTACTCGTTATACAGGCTTTAGTAATACACACTTGTTTACTTACACTGTATAAACTCTTACGGAAAGGTAAGGTTACATAACCGTAAATTATATTTACGGCTAATCAACCTAATTTTACGGTTATATAATGCTTACTTACGTATGTAAATTCAAAGTAGAATCCTATTTCACCAAGTAGGATTACTCTATCTGACTAACTGGGAAATATTTTTCACTAGTGTATCATCATAACTATATATCAAAGCAAGATAAGAAAGAATTATTGAAGATGTTAGTATAACGATGGTATACCTACTCAAAGTCATTTTATGAAACTACGCATATTTATTATTTCAAAGAAAATGAGATTTTGTTTCTGAGATTTTTAGAAAAGTTTTCAGAAAATATCACACATGTAGCGAGTCTCATTCCTCTGTTTACACAGGAATCAGCTAACAAATATTTATCAAATATTTGTCTTCAAAGAACTGCTATCAAATATCAAAATAATTGTTGCTAATTATTAGGGTGTGTGCCATAACATTTTAATATTTAAGAGCATATCGAGAAGGGACTTGAAACATTTCTGATCATGCATTTCAAAACCTGTAAGTATTGCATTTTCAATTTTATAACTGATCCTGACTATCCATAAATGTGTCATCCATAAATATATAAAATTAATACTATGATGATCAGCTTTTAAATTGAATAACGATTCCACGGACTTCTAATATAATAGAAGTCCTTGAACGATTCTATTAGATTGTACAGTAGGATCTCGTTTATACGACTCTCAGTTATGATCAGTTATGGATTAAAAGTTTCTATCTTTTTCATATTATTTTGTTTGGGGTTATGCGATTTACTCACATATGCGACCAACGACCTTATATCTGTGGCATTATTTGTATATTTATCTCTCTTATGAGACCGGTAGATTTGAGACATGAACAATAATAAGCCGACGGCTAATAAAAAACGTGGATATTAATTAGCACATAACGTCTTCCAATCACAACACCATTTAATGTACCTAATCAATGTTCAACATGCTTATAATGCGAGAGGTAGAAGATATTTAGCGCATTATCTTCCAGTCACAACTCTATCTGAGAGTCAATGCTCAGCATGCTTATGAGGGAGCTGGATAATATTTAGCGCAATTTCTCTGATTAAGAACAAATGAATGCATTTTCAAATATGCGATGTTGAGTTCCGGCCATGGAGGCGTGGCTTATACACCGATAAGTATAGTTGCTATTCACCTCATACATAATAAGTCTAGCACTGCTGTAGAAGAAACAATGAATCATACTTACCATAACACTATAAGTAACACATATGGATTTGATTTGACAATTAATAGCTGATTATTCTTTGTTGCGATAATTTATTCGTATTTCTGAAGAAAATGGTTTATGCGACTTTCTCGCTTATGCGAACCATTAGATATGGCAAGAGAAAAGTCGTATAACCGAGGTCCTTTTAACATCCTTACAAAAATATATTCAGGTTATAACATTGATTGATCCTCAACAAATTTATTTTTATAAGGCATCAATAGAGCAACTTCGTCATTGTGTAATGCAGCATATAAGAAAATGATTAACCCTATCTATACCGGGGAGGGGCCTCTTCTATTTTCGCTGGCATTTTTTATTGAACTATTTGAGCTCTCGTGACTTTTCCTATAACTATCAACCCCCAAATTTTAATACCTTTTAGTACCCATTTTTGTACTAAATTTAAACCGATTACATACTCTGAGGGGGCTATTAGTGAATTATATTTCATTGCTAATACACAATGAATCACCAACACACACTATATTATTCAGACACTCAGTACTGAGTGAGACTCTGCCAGGGATTGAATGTGATTAATGCTCAAACTGTGGCGCAATCAGCTATCGATTCCCCAGAGTACTTAGCCCAGGTTTGAACCACCGATCTCTGGGTTGAGAGTCAGCAGCTCTACCAATGGACCAGCGCTCTGTAAAAAGAATCGCATTATATATAGTAAATTATTTCGATTAATGAAAAGGTGAAGAAAAATATTTCCCTTTTTTCGGTATTCTTTAAAATAGCTCAAACTTTTCTATTTTTTTTATAAAAAAATCTTTGTGAAAGGTTATCTGTATTATCATATTGGTATCAATTTTCATCATTATAGTACACTGCTAAAGTAGATTTCAATAAGGGGGACGAATCAGCCCAAACTCTAACCCTGTACCTGGCTGCGTTAAATAGCCCGGTTATATAAATAGGGTTAAAATAAAAATGTTTAATGTTCCTTTTAAAAGGTGTTTTTAAAAGATAACGTCTTTAATAATAACTTTATAGTTATTGGCACATAGGAAACACGAAACTCTCTATTTTGAAGAATCCGAGATTTGACTCTTGACACTTGACCACTTTTCCAATCCAATGAGTTAAAATAGATACTAAATGATCATGACACATACATAATATCTAAACTACACTGAGACTGCACTGAGGATGTTGAGGGCTGAAGAGTTTCTTAATTGAAAAGTGTTTTAATTATTAATTTTATCAATTTATAATTATTCTTTATTGACTAATGACATTTGGAAAACGTCTCTTTCAATGTCTCTTTCATATATATTACATTTATTCTTTACTATGTTCTAAATAAATATTGATTAGTTGAATTGAATAAATCAGTTTTATTTCTAAATATTATCATTCTGATTTCACTAATGTAAAACATGATTTGATCATTCTAACAATAGAAAGCCATCTAAATAAGAAATTCTCTAATAATGTAACATTCCCATAAACTCAAATTTCATTTTAACTGTAAAAAAATTGTTATTGCGTTCGAAAGTTTAAAAATGGTGAAATATTCTCTTTATTTAATAAAACGAATATTAGGTACTCAAATTGCGTGTGATGAATGTTGGTATGTTTGAAGTTCGATAAATAACTCACTTAATAATTAACTCTGATAATGAATTAATTTTTTAATATGTACTTTCCTTCAGTTTTAATTCCCAGATATCAATGTATAAAATGAATTACACTTATTTACATTATGATTTATAAACATTACAATATGTGAGGTTTCCATAACATCATCCAAATTAATAACATGTGTTTTCATGAATATTTCATGTATTTTTAGAAGACTTTGTGTTAATTTCCTACTATTATTGGTGAATTCATCAGGATTAAGATGAAGAATCATTTCTTCGAGATGATTTCTTTAATTCTGATCATTTATTTGATACATCGAGTCAGATCAGTTTACGGTAAGTTTCAAATTTTGATAAATAATTCTTGGATTTAATAAGTCCATTATTTTAGAATAATATACCTATGTATCATAACAGATACAATACACCAGGTTGCAATTTGTCATTCACACATAACGTACAGAAAATCTAAATTGATGCTAATTACTGTTTGTTCAGCTCCCACCTTAGCTATTTAATCACATAGGGTTTCAACAACCTTTTGTTCATTTCTTCACAATTATTATTTTAGATGAGAACAAAGAATTTAATATTCTTTACAACAGAGGTAAGAATAATTTTTATCTATAGTAGATTGTCTGTATTACAAATGCATGATATTACTTCGTGAAACATTACATCTATTGTCTGATAAATATTCTCATTTGAAATTGATTTACAAAATGCATTTCCTATTTACTAATCTATATAAATTTTATATTTATTTGGAGTGAGTAGAGATATAATAATCGTACAATTGCATATTTATTTTGAGAAACTGTCTGAAATTAAAAGCCTAATGTAAATAATTAAACGCTATACAATATAGTTAATTTGTCAATGTTTTATTAAACAAAATCTTTACTTACTGACTTACTACCGCAGTATGGCTGAATGTTGTGAAGGAACCAGTCGCTATAATACTGACAATGAAATTTGACAATTCCTCAGTGAAATATCAAAGGAGAGATACACAAGAGGAAACTTTTCAAATCACCCAGTTTTCATGAGAAATTTTCAAATTTATAGAGTCGATCTGAGACATAAGATGTGTGATCAAATCTGGAAGACACGAAATTTTGGCTAACGACTGGACAAAAGCCGTCTTCTAAGAACGATTATGCACGATAATACGGAAACAACCGTATTCCACAAACAAAGCAAAATTATATTATGAATTAGATAATATTCCAGCTTATCGATAGGACGAATGACGTTATCATTTGACTATAATCCAGCAGTAAATTCTTCGAGAAATGAGAAAGAAGCAGACTGTCGACGAACACGTGATCCGATCTGTCCTGCCTTCCCAACACTTTCTACACTCTAGACATAATGGGCAACGCTCTGCATGATGTTAATGGTGGTATAGAAATAAATTAAATGCAAAAGATACATATGTATGTGTAATAAAATTCACGAGAAGTCTTTCGCGGACATTGGCACATACAGAAAACAGCGATATAATGGTCATAGTTGTCAATAGAAGAAACGCTTGTAATGAACGCAAAGATGTTTTGAAGATCAAAGAATTCGTGGCAAATCAAGAACTGAATGGATGGCTGGATTACATCAAGGCGATAAAGAGCTAGACACCGGAGTAAATGAAGATGACAAGAGATGACTAATAGATATGAATAGAGATTGTTACAGATGATATCGAGATACAACAACAACAAGTAATAGATATCAAATTGATGCAAATTTTATGTACATATAGAGGAAAAGTAGATAGAGGGAATAATAGAAATCTACAAACACGATAGTTAATATTCAATATTTGAACCATAGAGTAATAATACAGAGAGTATTCACTCTCCAAAATACAGAAACGCATATCGATGGCTTGTGCCAACAGCGAGTACAATTTCCTATCTCCGCAATTATAAAACCACCAATTACAAATTGATGTCACTCCTGAACTCCTTCTTTCATTTTAACAATTCTTAAATATTTAGAAATTCGTTTTTCTGTATTTTCCTGCAGTGAAGGAATATTTAAAATCAGAGGATGCGTTTAGCAGTGACGTCAATTTGTATATGGTGTATATATTTTTGAGTTTTTCTTTCATGTTAAGATTCATTCCTACGAGTACAGGGTTGCAATATTCTAGATCTAGATCTAAATTAGATCTACATAGTTAATGAATTGTATGTGGTGACATGGTCGTCCTTTTGGTGGAGAATGGTTTCAAACAACTTAATTATAAAAAATAAAGCGTTGTGAAGTTCTTACAATGATTGCAGGTTCAGCGTAGAACTGTTTAAAGTTGACACTAAATAATTAAGCAAGGTGAGGTAAGAGTTGTTACGAGTGAGGTCTTTCACTATCATTAAATAGATCAAATGAATTATCATTTCAGATATTTGGTGTTCAACTTGTTAAAGTCACCAGTATTTTGCAATATTTTGCAGTTGAATTTCTTGAAGCTTAATTATTTTACAGATGGAAAGAAGTGGAAAGAAGACGATACAAACACCGTTACCGATTAGTTCAGACATATTTATTATTCTTACTTATCCTATCGTCTTCCCGAAACTGACAGTACTTTAGGTTTCATCTGCTGACTAAAGAACTATTTATCAGGTATTTATCGATCCCTGGATGTATATTCCGGAGTTCCTCAAGGCGCGGTTCTTTCTTCATCTATTTTCTATGTTTATGTTGCATCCCTAAAGCCAATATAAGATACAAATTCACCGATGACATCGACTGAGACAACCACAAAATATAGAAATAAACAACGTACAGAATGGAGCAACGACTAAGGCCATTAACATGAATGCAAAACAGCTGAAATTATTTTCCACAAAACACTCCTCCAAATCAGCTGGTCAATCTCATATCAAGGCAATCGAATACCTTAAAATCCTTGTCATACTATTCATACTTGTCATACTTGTCATTCATCGATACCTCAATCGCCAAAGCCTCTCAAAATCCTGTATCTACTGCGTTGCATCAGACCTATCGTATCAAAATCGCAAATGATCAGTATTTACAAGTCTCTCGTACAATGTTCGTTGGTTCAAATTCGTCAGACGATAAAAAGAAAATTCGCAAAACAGTAACCCGCGATCATCAGATTATTTTGCGAAGGAACTGTAAACTAACAATTGTCTTCCTGATCCCGATACTCGATGCATTGTTCTATCACTTTCTCTTTTCAAATCCGCATTGTTAAATCGCAACAATTCAATCAATGATCGTATGCCCAACTTCCAACCTAATGGACGTTGACCGAAGGAACATCTCTTGATAAAGAAAAAAGTGTCATAAAATGTCTCTATATTGACTACTCCTCAGCATTTAATACTGTGCTGCAAAATCAACTATCCAATTACATTCAATTGAATGATGCTCAAATGTCTTTGGTTAAAATAGTATATGACCAACACTGGTCTCAACGTGTCAAAGCTTCTAAAAAATAGACATCTGAACCTATGTATTTCTGTGACAGTAGGCATACCCCAAGGAGGTCCATTAAGCGCAAAACTCTTCAATTATTGCACGAATGATCTTAATAACTATGAGCTGCAACTCGAACAAGATATTGGAAACATTGCTAAATACTCTGATGACACGCGTTTGATCTATACTATTCAGAAAAAAAAGATCAGATTAAATATCAAGAATACGGGCAAAAGATCAACGAACTATCTAAAGGTAAAAACCTTAGATTCAATATCAACAAATGTGAGGAACTAGTCATAAATCATTTTCTAGAAGTATGAAAGAAATTAAGTCTACATCATTACACATTAAAAAATGAAGAAATACCTAGGAAGATTATTATTATTATTATTAGTATGATCGTTTAGTTTGTTGGAACTGGAACAAGGATGAGCAAGGATACAGAATTAATAATAAATTCGATTCTTAAGATGTCCTTCGAATAGCACAGAAAAAATGCGTTTTCACATAACACTGGAACAATACAATATTATTAAAACAAAATGTAATAATTATTATTTAAAATTTCAGCGATCACTTTTGACCATTCATTCGATAGTGGCTGTTTCTATCAGCATCCAACTACACCATCATGCAAT
>JAYJLU010005560.1:0-10652 GCA_036873645.1 Minona dolichovesicula | reverse complement strand
CTGCATACATGAACTTCTAGGAATGTCAACCTACAACGCCGGGGTTATGGCCCAAAACAGGATTCTCTACCGCAACGTAATTCACTTTACTATATAATAATTCATTGTAAAACATTCTGATTCACATTTTATTATCTTCAATAAACGTATTATTATTATTAGAAGATTTATCGATATGTAAGATTATTGGATTTTTATGTCCAAAATTATTTTAACCATACTATCTATTATTATATACGTTTGTGCATACCCATATATTTGTTAGTTCTAAATGCAATAAAATTGTAATTTTAATAGTAGAAAAGAAAATAATAAATATAGGTACATATATCTGGCTTCCCTGCAAGCATAGAGTGTGATTAAAAAGATATGTAATGTGTGAATATACGAATGCAAAATTTGTATGGTTTTTCGATTCGATTCTTTTTTAGATAGATAGATAATTATGTGAGGAGCTTAAGTTTGACTCGGGCACCACTTTAAGTTGTAGTTCTCGAGCCAGTAATTATACCTTTAACCACAAAATTGCTTTTAAATTTTAGACTTGTAGCATTCTAGATTGCATCAAATATAATCCATATATAGGTAATAGTATAGACATTAATTTGAATTTATAATAATACCTTAAATAATACATCATAGCCTACATCTCTATAATTTTGTCATGAACTTAATTGTAGACGCAATAAATTAAAATATAATGTTGTCGACAGTAGGTATGAAAAGCCAATAAGATGGCGGTTAGAGACATGAGATTATGGAAAGCAAGCAAGCAGCACACGATGTGTGATCAATAAATGGCACCCAGAAGGTATAGGTATTGACGGTGTGAAACTATAAGACGAGTAAGACGAGATGAAGCTTCAACTGTATAACGAATAAGATTGCTATACTTTTCTGACATCATTAGTTTATTTAAATCACTCTTTTGTATTGAGCAAGTGACCAAAGATATATTCAACCAACAATGAATAATGATTGATTGCTAAACAAATCGCTAATCAATATTGCATGAAAATGATTGTGAAGTACGACAAGCTTCTCGATTGACAATTATTCTGCCTCTATAGATAGGTATAACAACAAATACCTACTGTGGTTCTATCTGAAAGTTATTAAACCCAATTCAACAGCTATCTGGCATTGCGTACTGTTAAAAGGTAAGATTCAACAAGAAACATTTATAAATATTTTTCATTTTTCTTGGTTTACAAAAGTTATCCAAACAAAGGATGCAAAATGTAGGTAGGCTATATGTATATATATACAAGAACGATAGGTAGGTATGTAAAACCGTTATTAAATGACTATAAAGGTTTCAACTAAAAGTTAATTTTTTTCTTTACTTTTAATTAAACTGTGTTTGCAAAGAATGTTTTACTTAATAAGTTAGTTTAAATTGACGAGTGTAACATTCTCCGTCAGATTCCGCCCCGGCTACCATTTCTTTAATTTAACAGATAGAGAGCTGAAATTTGGTTTACAAATACTTCGTCCAAAACTATTTGTCCTAATATAAAATTCAAAATTGTCCGATCATGTTTTCCTAGTAAAATCGATAAGAGTAGACCCCCAAAATCAATAGTCAGTCCCCCGGCTACAATTCCTTTAACTTAGCAGTTAGAGAGCTCAAATTTGGTTTACAAATACTTCACTTAAAATAAATTGTCCTTATATAAAATTCAAAACGATCATCCTATAGGAAGTGTCCGAAAACAGCGCATGAAAATACCCCTATTTTAGCATAAATTCTCCTATTTTAACTATAAAAACAATCAGTCCCCCGGCTACCATTTCGGACACTTCCTATAGGATGATCGTTTTGAATTTTATACTAGGACAAATATTTTTGGACGAAGTATTTGTAAACCAAATTTCAGCTCTCTAGCTGTTAAATTAAAGAAATGGTTTCCGGGGGCGTAATCTGACGGAGAATGTTACGATGGCAACATGGTCATCCTAAAGCCAAGATAAAAGAGATAACTTTAGAATTAAACTATACTCTAAATATCATAACCGTGCTGATAATTAACCTTTGAACGCGGGTATTAATTTCAAAATTAGCTCTAATTCACAATTACTATCAATGCATCAATGTTCCAAAAAGGGGGAGCACACCACGTTAGTGTCCAATCATTTGTTAACCTGCGTTTCCACGACGAGCATTTGTTCGCAAACATGCTAGGGAACAAAAAACAGCAACTATCTGACTTTTAGATATTTTCCCGCGATGCTATTATGGCTTAAATTGAAATCGTGCAACCTTTATTGCTTGAGTATTCCGCCGACGTCAAGCCTTGACGTCGGCGGAATACTCAAACAATAAAGGTATCCAATCACAGCTTATCTTGATATTTCTTCATAGAAATACTGATTGGTTACTTGACAATCAGACGAGAGTATCCAATCATAGCTTATCTTGATATTTCATCATAGAAATACTGATTGGTTATACTTGACAAACAGATGATTATCCAATCACAGATTATCTTTATATTTCATCACATTTCAAGAATTCACTCTTTCCGAATTCTCTTGTACCTACATTTCTTCGCTCAGTGTAAACATTCTCGCGGGACAATATTGCTCTCGAGCGGTACATAGCTCGCGCTCGCATGCTCGTGAACAAATGTTCGCCGTGTAAACGCAGGTTTATTCATATTTTAGCCCACTTAAAACTCTTTTGATATCTCCTCGTCTTTTGTCGATTTATAATGAAAATATATAAATTTGTATTTCATCAAAATTTCATTTTCTTAACAGAGAATTTATAGAAGAGAATTGTTTTTTTATAATTCTCAGAATTTGATAATTACGACTAAACTATAATGGAGAACCAGCTTTTTTAATACCAATTAGGTACCTATTGGATTATATCCTTGAGATTATATTACTGCCTGAGTTGTTTGAAAGCTGACACTCCGATAAGGAAGTCCTTCCTATTTTAGATTTATTCACGTGTGTACGTATTTATTCACGTATGTATGTCGAAACCATTTGGGTACCAAGGAATACTGTTGCTAAATAGATTAATTAAATTGTGTTTGCTTTGTGGATAAGCAAATATCTTTAAATGTTCACAGAAATATTTTTCATTTTAAAATCTCCTATCAAATTTCAATTTGGTTTATTCAGAAGATGGATCCAAACAACGTTGTTGTACAGAGGACGACAGTAGTGAGGAATACTCAAGTTAGCAGTACGACTAATGAGGTCAGAGACTTTGCAATTCAAACTACCTGGTGAGATGTTAAGAATAAACATTTTAACAGTAGTCTAAATAAATCATTGCGCATCTCTCCAATCATGGACTGCTATTTTTAAAACAATTCCCAAAATATATCAAGAAATAAATTTTCACAAAATAAATAAGAACTCAAATATTACTCTAAAAGTGGTGAGAATGAAATTACAGTAGATATTACATTGACTTTCCACAGCTCATAATTCGTATTGTCTTCTCTATACTGTTAGTGTTGATGTTTTTGAGAGTTCTTTTGAGGACTGTCTTGGCTGTGTTGATATCGATCTGTGCTTGTTCTTGATCGATGGGATGGTGGTTGTTTCTTTAGCATTTGTATCGACCTTTTCGTTGTAATCGGGACCAGAATATACCGGGACCCACTGAACGACTATCTTATTGGTTTTGTCTAAGAGGGTCTCAAAGGTGTTTCCAGATCTGGTGGCCATTGCTCTTATTTTGATGTAGTGCTCCTTAACCTATTTTCATGAAAGCTCCTCGGTTATCTATGTATAGCATAAATGCTACAGTACCTGCCTGCAGGGATCTTAATCTGTTTATCTTCTTCCTCTTCTTGCCATTGTGCCAATTCTTCTGCCGACCCATGTGTCCATACTTTGATGTTCGGAGTGTTGATATTGCGTTGATCCAGTGTTTTAGTGCATTGTCTATGATTTTGTTTAGCCCGGCCATATAATGAATGTTGGTGAACTCGGTGTGTGATATTTTATGATATTTCCTAATATAAAAAAGAGGTAACTACGAATCGACAAGACATATCATATCTAATAAGTAAGAAATAAGGAACAAATAGCAATATTAGATATGTTGATCATATTTTTTATTGAAATCAAATAGAAGTTTGATTAGAAACATTCAGTAAAATAGATTATTGATTTATTGATCTATCAATTTGATTAATTAAATGTATACATCAATATAGAGATTTGTTTGATTTAGAAACATTTTTTAGATATCAGATTTTTATTTGATATTTAATTATGATAAATAAATAGATTTCGAAAGCTCGATCGCTTCTGTAAATCATAATGTCATCAATTTAGAATATGTTCTTATATCTCCTTGAGCAGCATTTTAAAATATATAAACATAATGCAGTTTATCGATTCTATTACGTAATCCACTCTGTATATTAGCTTGTGTTCACTGCTGAAGTTATAATTTCATTATAAAATTAAGGACAATCCTTTTTTAAATATCTTATCAGAAGAATTCAAAACTTTAATTTGTTTATATTGTACATTGATTATGGTATTTTAGTTCTGAATCCAGTGGTGATGAATCGTCCGATAAAGTTCTCTTGGATTTCACATCCAACTTCCTGTTCAGTGATGTAGAACTGATAGTCGAAGCGAAGAGTCTCTACGCTCATCGCTCTATTCTATCCATGTGGTCTCCCGTATTTAAAGCCATGTTCTGTGATAAATTTAAAGTAATTCAAAATATTCATGATGTTAGAATTTTATTTTCATCCCAATATTATTCGACTCTCTAAGTGATTTGATATAGTCAATAACCAATGATAGCTACTTTCTTGAGGCAGGAAACGTTGATTTTTACTATTTTGGAATATTAATCAGTTAGTCAATAAGATTAGACCACAGAAATCGCATCTCACCTCGCTATTTCTATAGAAACTGAACATTGTTTAAACCACAGTCTTTTCACTCTCAAAATATTGAAATTCCTATCTCCGCCATTATAAAACTACCAATTTCAATTTTCGGGATAATGTTAATAAAATCGTAAACTTAAAAGAATGAATTAGCCAAACCGGTTTCGTGTATTATAAAAAACTTCTTCAGTGGCTCTGATAATAATATAATGAGGAACAATTAATTTGAACACTCTCAAAAGTCTTTTTACTCTCAAAATATTGAAATTCCTATCTCCGCCATTATAAAACTACCAATTTCAATTTTCGTCTCTCCTAATCGCCTTTTCTGATTTTAATAATTCACTCATTGAAAGAACGTATATGTACATTAAGCTCATTCCAAAGATATAAGAATTATTATAATCAAAGAAGGCGTTTAGGAGAGGCGATTAATTGAAATTGGTAGATTTATAATGGCGGAGATAGGAATTTGTCAGCCGCGTGTAATCTCTACAACCGCCATAATAATGGTTATATAGAGTGTTGACTCAAAATATTGAAATGCATATCGATGGTATTTCCGCCATTATAAAACCGCCAATTTCAAATTGTCGCCTCTCCTAAATTGCTTACTCTTATTTTAATAATTCTCTCATTGAAAACATATATGCATTAAACACCTTCCAATATATTCTTCCACACATATAAGAATTATTAAAATAAGGAGAGGCGTGTAGGAGAGGTGACAATTTGAAATTGGTAGTTTTACAATGGCGGAAATAGGAATTTGTGAGTCGTATAAGGAACCCATCGCACGATATATGTACAGTTGAATATTTTGAAAGTCAAAACTCTGTGTAACTGTGATTACTCTATGGTTAAAACTCTGTGTAACTGTGATTACTCTATGGTTAAAACTCTGTGAAACAGTTTGAAACCTCTCATTATAAAGCTGTTTCTAAAAATAACATCGCGAATCTCTCAATTTTCTTGATTTCAGTGCAGAGAGCGGCGCACTGAGATGTGTCAATCATTTCTGTGAGACTGAGAGAGAATGTTCATTCTATAGAAACAGAGAAACCATTCATTTATATGAGGCTGATAGAGAATGTTCATTCTATAGAAACAGAGAGACCATTCATTTATATGAGGCTGATAGAGAATGTTCATTCTATAGAAACAGAGAGACCATTCATTTATATGAGGCTGGTAGAGAGAGAATGTTCATTCTATAGAAACAGAGAGATTATTCTAAAGTTTGGGAAACTTCAAAGTAACTGTGCACTGTGATTCCGGTAACACAATTTAAATGCGGGGTTAGAAGGGTAATCGGTTTTAAATTTTGAGTAAAGTTAAGTTGTTAAGTCAAGTTAAGCTCTTTCGAGAAACCGATCTCAGGAGACAGAAAGAACAAACAAGACACTAAAGAACAGAAAATGAAGAAACGAAATCTCGATGATAATCAGGGGCACTTGTTTACAAAGCATCAGAAATGAAAACTTCAATAAATTAGTTTGATGGATTTTATTATCCTTATGATCCTCCACAGACCATAACATTTTTATTTTATTTAGGAATCAAGCGAGCCCACAGTTGTCCTAAAAGAGGACACTTTTGATTCAATGAAAGAAATTTTAGAACATATATATACTCCTGGTGGAAAAGAAATTGATTGTAAGTTTATTATCACTGCTTCCCATTTCATTTAGAATTAATTCCCTTAACTAATTTGCTATGAATTATATCAATATATACCATACCTACTACCAATTTTCATATTGTAGATACTGTGGCTCGAGACCTACTGCCAGTATTACATCGCTATCAAATTTCAGCTTTACTCGATACTGCAGAGAAAAAGCTGATACAGAATGTCAATGATTATAATGTTCTCGAATTGCTGCTCAAATCTGACTTATTTATGTTAAAGAAATTGCACGAGAAGTGCATTTCCCAATGCTCAAAAATGGAGCTTGCAAAACTGGAGGGACAGCTGAGTGAAACTGCGGTACCCAATGATTTACTGACCAGAATATATAAGTGAGACATTCAATTATATTGTCGACTTTCATTGACCAGTGTCTCTGCAATTCTAATATTTTCGAATACAGTGTTCCACACCTCGACTGCAGCAAAGCTGAAAGCATGACGACCTCGCTCTGTTTTTGGCTGAGTCTTCATTATAAGCCGTCCTTGGCCTTGTCGATTGTGATTGACGAACAGCAGTTTGAAGCCTCTCATAGAAGAGGAACTTTATAAAGATGTTTCTAAAATTAGCATCGCGAATCTCTCAATTTTCTTTATTTCAGTGCAGTGAGCGGCGCATTGAGTGGTGCGCCAACTCCCTACAGTAGTTTATATTTCCCTTAATCTGATTCGATCGCTTCGAAATTTAGAAAATCAAGGAATTTTATCAAATTCTTCTGAATCTCCTTGTATGTAGAACTAGCAATATCAAAACCATAGATCACTCAAAAGACGAAAAAATAAAAATAAATACATTTATATCTCTAAACATGATATAAAAATGAAATATTCCTTAACCTTTTCGCATACTGTATTAGTTGATTTTATACTGCCTTTTTGAGAATATGAAACAAAAAGATATATAAGACGGTAAAAACTACTATACAGCGCCATTCAACATTTCATTCCAGAGGGTACTTAGCCGGGATTAGAACTCTCGACCCTGGATTGTCATATTTTGTAGAGAACACAGGCCGAATGGTTAGAACCATAGAAATAGGAACTGTAGTATTAGTTGCTGATGTATGTTGCTATCCATGTTACCAAACCCCGCGAGAGACTAAAAGCTCTATGTTTAGAACTTTTGGCCACCAGTACCGGGCGGATCGAGAGTTCTAATCCCGGCTAATCTCGGGAATGAAATATTGAATTGAGCTGCTGTATAGAGGTTTTACCATCTTATACATAGAGTATATAAGCACACACAGAGAATCGACTCTCGATACCAGATATTTGTATATCGATATTTCCTTACCAAGTGACAGAAAATATAAGAAATAAGAAATAGCTTCCAAATTGTCATTCTTCGGTAGAGATCTCTGACCGAATGATTAGAACGCTTGGCCACCAATCCAGGGGTCGAGAGTTCTCATCGTGGCTAAGTACTCTTGGGAATGAAATATTGTATAACGCTGTATAGGGGTTATACCATCTTCTGTATATTACCTTAATTTGTTATTTTTAGTCTAAAGTGATGCAGCAATCACAGCATTATCATATATTTGAAACTTCTATTTGAATACAATTTGTCTCCTCTCTGTTCTTTTAGAGCACGAATAAGAATATTGGAGCAAAGCGTTGTTGACATTCAGCGCAGTTTTAACACTCCCTGTAGGAAAAGTGTTTCAACGGTAGAGAAAGTGCCTGCCAATCACTGCAAGCTGCATACAAAACCTCTTGGTCAATGTGATGAGGGTAAACAGTGTGCGGATTGTGTCGACGCTATCAAAAATCACATTCAAGATATTTGCAAATTTGCATTGCACAAAACTCAAATCGTTGTTGTCAAAGATTCTCCCTAATTTCTACATATTATGTACTGACGTACGCGCTTTCTGTATAGACCGCTGAGAAGAGTAAAATAATTTCATAATAAACTTCATCACCAACCATTGGTTTATAATTTATTTTACCAAGCATTTCACAAATTACTTGAATTTTTCAATGCATATCCAACACCCTTGATATTTCTAACATTATAAGCCACGAGTATATGCCTACAAAAATCAGAAATCAATATAATATTGTACATAGATTATTTGAACATGATTTTGCCTAATATCAATTGTTAATTGATATGATTAATAAATATACATATATTAACAATCAAATTAAAACAATTCATCCCATTTGAATGAATGTTAAATTATTTTTATGTGGATTATTGATAATTTAAAAGTGAATTTTGAAATTTGTCTCTGTTAATTTTAATTCTAGCTGATTCTCTTGTGGGTTCCATCACAAATTCACAAACAACCAGTATATTATACAATTTATTGTAGCAGCCCTTCTACTCTTTATCATTGTTCATGAGCCAATGAATGAATTCTTTTTTATCTTTATATTTGTAATTGATATGATTTTTATGAAATAAAATTTGATTTACTCAAACTCTTTTCTGGTTGTTGTCAAAAGTTGTCTATAATTCAAATTTTACAAGTCATTGCAATTTTAGGAATGAAGTATTGAATGAGTTAAAACAAATTTTAAATTTAAAGAAATAAGGATAATACAACATGGTTTTAGTTATAAGTAAAGTATATATGGTACACTATTGTAATAAATTATTTATCAGTAATAAAGCATAATGAAAACGTTTTTCGTTCATGATCGCTGCATATTGGACTTTCTTCTTCTTCTTCCACTCTGAGACAACGGAATTTAGCAGCTTAGCCACATTTAAGTTGTATATTTATGGGATATGCGATAGCGCATTCTTGAAATTCCCGAAGTAGAATCAGAAATTTGCCCGAGCGAAGCGAGTGAAATTCTTTCTCCTCAGGGAATTTCTTTGGAATGGTATCGCATATAAAATATATACCATGATCTAAAAATCCATTAAATCTATGTGGGCAGATTTTCTATTAACGGGCAATTTATTTTTTGAGCGGGCAAATTATTTTCCCATAGGTATCTTGGAATATAATTCATTCATTATAACCAGAATATTCCTTGAATAACATGGTTGATAATGAATGAAATACAGCCGAAAGGCTGTATTTTATTCCCGTGAACTAAATATTTCATTCATTGTAATATCTTATTTCCAAATAAACTATTATTATTATTATTAAGTGATTATGTAAGTGATCATGGTACTATATATGTATATATTAATATAAATATAATTTATTTAACTATACAATTTCGCTGTCCTCGCTTTTTCTTGAATTGCAGGAGAAAATGGCAGGGTTCCTATAACAACGATACCTCAGACAACTCTATGATATCCCAATTGATCTTGTGCACCACTACCCAATTTCGGACCGCATAATTTCCCGTTGAACCTCATTTCCTCGTGTACACACGTATAACTTTAGTTTTACACAAATTTTCATCAGATTAATTTTGCTAATAAATTTGTTCTTTTTTACAAAAAATTATGGTTATGGCGAACCTCTAGCTTAACCTCACTAGGGACTACTAGAAGAGAGCATTGAAATAAGTATAACTTTTTGAAGAACTGTAATGAAATGCAATTATTAAATACAGGCGCATATAGCCTGTCTGAAGTAGGCAGGGTCGGTTAATTACAACACAACTAATTGTGTGCTCATGGGTACGCGACCAGCCATGACCAAGATGTTTACATTATCAGGATAGAACCTTGTATAATCCACTTTCGAATTTATCATATTCTTTGTTTAATAACATCAAATAAACCATTAGCGCATATTAAACCTAACCTAACCTGCTTTTTTAATAAACAACACCAGGGGCCTGTTTCATAAAAGGTATCAGTCTGATATATATTAGTCGCGAAATTTAAATCAGAAAATTTCCGTTTCATAAAACACTGATATCTATCAGCTATCAGTACTGATAAGTATCAGTGATTTCTATCAGCTATCAGTCCCGTTGCGTTTCATTAAATCAAATATATCAGCCGCGAAATTTAAATCACTGATAGCTATTAGTACTTTTTTAATCAGTGCACTCTTACTGATAATTGGTATGTATCAGTGTAAAATATATTATATGTAGATGGATATTATTAGAATTTAGTAAATATATATTTAGATTTTGAAAGTATGAAATATAAATATA
>JAYJLU010005559.1:0-17678 GCA_036873645.1 Minona dolichovesicula | reverse complement strand
CCGAGTAACTATAATACAACAACAGCAGAAATTAATAACATCATTGAATGGTCCTTAATCAATAATCTTAAACTAAAGAGACAAAATCAAAGGAGATAACCTTCAAACGACAGAGGAGAAAAGATGAACCACCAGAACTGATTAATATCAAAAGTGTTAATTAGCATCAATCTCAAGTTAATCATTAATCTCTTGGGAGTAAGCATGAATGACAGATATATGTAGATCATAGATCAACATCTTCTAAATCAAATAAAGAAATGCAACTCAAATCTGTACGCCATCAAAATTCTTAAAACCAAGGGCATGAGCAATGAACCGCAGGACGATCACATCCTCCACAGATATCCTCCACAGTTAATTATAATATATTATCAAACTCAGCGGTGTTTATAACTTCGAAAAATATTTTGAAAATTTAGTTTAGTCAACTACCAAAAAATACCGTGTTGAGACGCTATAGTAACAGACGCTTAAATGTTATATTTTGCCGTACTAAATAAATAAAGCGTTTATTTGTAAAAATACCTAATGAGACTCTTGGTACAACGATGTTGTGAAATATGCGGCGAGTAAATTACAATACAATGAGAGTACAATAAAAGAGCATAATAAAAAATATGAATAGCATGAAATTAAAATTAAAATAGGCATGAATATAAGTACAATGATAACGATATGAAAAAAAAAGATATACAAAACTTGGTTAATATGACAGCAAGTTAATATTAGGTAGATAGTGTTATTGTTAATTAATATAGTGGATAAGGGATGAAAGAGTGTAATATAAGTTCACTGTTTGACGCAGGTTGGCGGAATGTCCTTGAGCGATCAAATTGTTGTTTTTGTGTCGCCTGTTTCGAGAAACTGTCAGAATTTGAGCTTTATTAGTGTTTAGATCAAGTTTTAAACTGGAACAAGTTGTTTCAAAATTACGGATACAGGAATTAATCTCGTTTGAAATGTCATCGTTGCTTATGTGCGGAATTATTGCGGTTGTGTCGTCAGCGTATTTAATGAGAGTTGAGGTTTGGTTTATATTGATGAAAGTTAAGTCTTTAGCATACAGAAGAGTGCGGGGGAGAGACATCCGCCTTGTGGAACGCCGGAGGTTACGTTAATTAGATGACTTTGATGATTCTTGATGGTAACGTATTGATGTATATTGTTAAGTAATTTTTTATTAAGATGATAAATCCCTTCGGGAGGTTAGTTCGTAGAAGAGAGTTGACGCGGTCTCCATGGGGCACTTTGTCGAATGGTTTAAATAGATCGAAAGCGATGATGACGCGGTAGCAAATGAAAGTAATGGAGACTTTGTTTTTGAAACCATGTTGATTGGGCCCATAATGAATGTAGGTATATTTCGTTCTTTATATTTTCCAAGATTATATTTTCAAAAGTTTTGGATAAAGGTTCGAGTGAGACTGGACGTAATTGTCACTTAGCTTGGCGATCTTCGGGATAGGAACGATTTTCGAAATTTTCCAGGTTGAGGGGAATTTTCTTTGAATGATAATCGTGTTATATAAATATTGGTGAGTATGGCTGCTGATAATCGGCACAGATTTTGTAGAGTTTGTGGGTATATTTTCAGGTCCCGATGATTTATTTGCTTTAATTTAGGGCACTGCATACCTACATCTTCTTTTTATATTGTAATTGACCGATTATCGTCAGATATATCAGAAGCAGGAGAATTAGTTTTGTTGAAAGTAAGTAAGTATAAGTAAGTAATAGGCTTTATTTTACATAATTTTGACAGACGCAAAATTTTACAAATATAATACATATGTAGAATGAATAATTTATAGTTATTGATCATGCAAAGATCTAGTTAGAAAGTCTTTCTTATTCAGGGAGTTGATCAGAGGCAGAGGAAATGTTTGTTGATGAGATCGTCAGGATTGCCTTCTTCTAGTAGGTAGATCGTCAGGATTGCCTTCTTCTAGTAGGTAGATCGTCATCGGCAATATGAGGGCCGTGATTGTTTTATGTGCTTTTAGTTAAGAGATTGTAAAGCTTCCAGGGTTGGTTTTGATTTTTCTGCAGAAGATGTTTTGACCATATTAAGTTTAGCCTTTTTAATTTCAGTTTTAACTTTTTCTTTCAGTCTGTTGTAATTCTTGCATCGCCATTTCACCAAATACAATAATTCGTTTATACCTTTTATGACACGTATTTATAACTGCTACTTTTTTACTACTTGCAAAGTCAAGAGTAGTAAGACACTATAACACTTGAAACGTGACCTGGTAATATAAGGCCTCCCGCAGCAGCAAAATGGGAGCTTATTAGGCCCAGGAGAGAGCAAGCCTGCTTCTGACACAGAAGTGAATTATTAACATTATAATTATTTATTTCACAACGCCTGGAGAGGGGATCGAACACTCGACCTTCCGACTATAAGGCGGAATCCTCATTGTATCAAACTGCACCTACTGTTGTATCCAATGCCTTAAATTGTACATCTCGAAATTTGTTGATTCCCATTACTTGAAATACGCTTAAAATTATTTTATTATTCATCAATGCAAAGTTTTATACAAAAAATGTCCAGGGACCACCACCGACATCTTCGAGTTCGTTTCATTTACGGCCAAAGATATTTAATAATGACATATTAGTCATATTAAATATTTGTTTACGGCACTTGATGCTAATTAATTCATCTATCGACAGCTGTCAGATAGATGAATTATTGATGCTGTACAAATGTAGCTTTAATTTAAAGCAAGTCTGTAGTAAAAAATAAAAAGTATTTATATTAAAAAAAAACGATTTTTATCATACTACTTTAAGTATAGTATATTTTCATATATCAATATTGTAATTTAAATACCCCTTATGTATACAGTAATTGCAATTTATATAACTTTTATATATATTACAATTGCAATTTATTTTTGAAAAATATAATATAAAATTACAATGATATACTAGAAAATTGCGATTTATATAATATTTTCCGAATATATTGCAATTTTTTCGCAATTTGATTTACTAGTGAGGCACGAATTTCATGTTGTAAAAATGTTTTGTAATTTGAGTGTTTAGACATATCTAAAGCTTACTTTTGGTCATACTACCGGACGCATTCATTTTTCACTTGAATTGCTGAACTCAAATTTATGAAATATCAACTTGGATACCAACGTATTCTCAATGAATATGATGTCCATGGCGGTTTTCATTCCATATAATTGGAGTTTCACTTTGTAGCGTAAAATAAAAACTAAATTAAGCAGATGGAAATTTATTTATTTTGTTTTATACAACAGTTCGTTAGCGCTAAAAATATAGTTTAAAATTTCTGAAGGAAGAGATCTGTAAGTTTTATATTTATTAAGTTAGAGTTATCAATTGGTTTAAATTTATATTATTTCTTGTAATTGACAGCTGCTTATTGACATACTCTTAAGAATAACTAAAATTAGTAAAAATACTTAAAAACTGAAAACTTTATGAGAAGATTTCTGAAATATTTTAAGTTTGCCAACCTATCATTTTAAATGTGTTCCACATTTTTGGGCAGAGTATTAGATGGAGTAACATGAGTGATTGCTACAAATTATTTTAATGGTTATAATATAGAAATCAAATTATATCAACATTTATGTTTATTAAGTTATGTCAATTTACTAATATGTGTACAAACAATTTAGAATGTTTTGGGGTTAATTCACAGTCAATGAGGTCATTTGATGTCAAATCACCCAATTTCAAATATAATCCCATGGTTAATGTCACCATATTTTGGCAGAATTAACACCATGAAGGGGAAATACTCCAATAAGTAATATTTTAGAAGTTTAACAGTTGCATAAAAACATTTTGTTAGTGAAAATAATGTCATTTATAGGTGTTGCATTTATCCCTTCTTATGGTCAATCACTAACAAAATATATACATAGATTGTAATTTTAACGATGTAACCAATTATTATTGGTCAAACAGCTGGAAAATTATTCAACCGCAGGCTTCTTATAGTCCTGGAATTGTGCTGAATTTCTTTTATCTTGATGCATCTAAATTTCCAAAATATGCCAACTGAGTCAGACAAGTTCCCAATGACCCAAGTTCTGCTAGGTACATTTTGTGTGCCACCAATGTTTCAATAAAAATATGGGTGTTGCATCATTAGAGAGTCATATATAAAAGGTGCTAAAACAAGAATCAAGCTTCTTTATCATCAAAATAATCTATCAGGCATAGCTTAATTAATTTATTGTTAAGCGAGATTTGTATCTTATAAAATAGAGTCGGTCGGTCGACAGTACATAAGTCGGCCATAAGTAGCATTAAAATATAAATCGCATAATACCTTGTAAATTACCTCAAATTGAATTTTCGCCATATTTAATAAAATAAATGCGTTAAAACAAACATACCTTTTAACTATAACTTTTATTTTTAATAGAGTAATGATTTAATTAAGCGGTACCAACTTATAGTATCACGACAGTGTCATCGTTATCGAAAGCCATCTCACTTGAAGTCTGTGTTAGTTTTATCAGTGCTTTTAATGTTTTAATTTTGGAAAATTTATGACATTATAAAAATTATATATACCTATTTCCTTTTACCGCTTTGAGTACATGCGCTCATGTACCCGAGTCGTTGACCATAGTCGGTAGGCGGTCGGTACACGGTGAACAAATATTCATTTAAGCTGTGCCTCACTAGTTATTTAGAGTCTTCAAATGAGTCTTCTGTCACTCAGTCTTCTGCTCCATCTGAAGCTCGTGTTGATTTTTGTTATGTCCTGAAATTTTCTTAAATTTGTCCTGGAAATGTCCTGGAATTCTATTTTCAAAAATGTGTAGGAACCCTGAACCAATGATTGGTCAAATAACAACTACATTTATAATTCCTCTATCAAAAAAGAAATGTTTGATTTCAAAAAATATAAAATATGAAAAGTAAAACATGTAATCAATATGTACAATGTGGTAGAAAATAGCTACTTATAGAAATACTTAGAAAATACTTAATCATCATGCAAAAGATTTTTCAGTAACATATGCCAGGTTTTGAAGCATGAAATATCAATGAGCATGACTTAAGTCAAAATGGCAAGATAATTTTGACTAAATACTTCATCATATGTTATACATTTAGGGATAACAAGGTTGTCTATATGCATGTACCATTATATGTACTGGCTTACCTTAATATATGGGGATATTTTACTTTTAGAATTTCTCTGCAATAATTGAGTATGTGGGATAGAAAGTGGTATAATAGCTGTTAAATTTGCATTGTGCAAATATTTTACAGGTGAAGCAGGTGTGTTCCTGATCATTTATTCTTTAAGGAATCGGTTCTTTGACTCTGTTGATTGCTTGCTTTGGTTTTTAGCCAAGTTTAAATCACATTCTTTGTTGAGGAAATATAGGTCACATCCTTTGATCCCTCTTTCAAGATTAATGGGGGTGTACATTTATCCCATAATTAAACCATTAATCCTAGAGATATGTTGACATTTTGCACTCTTAATATGTTGATATTATTTTTCAAATGTACACAGTGACTGACATTGAGAGTTGTCTGGTAAGCAGATTAAAATCACAGTTTTTTTATTTCCAAGTCAGAATTTTTGAAAGTTTAAAGTTACACACCATGTCCATCAAAAAATATAATATTCTTGTTTTTAAACAATTTACTTACCTGAGATATTATGTAATGAAGGCATCTATTTTTCAAAAACAAGTCTCAATACAGCCAATGTCATTTATACCAAGGTGGTATACCTGGAAGTACATTATTTGTCCATGTGTCAAATAACATATTATGTAAAGTATAAATGGAGGAAGTAAATTGTTTGTTGCATTTTCATCACACATCACATTTCGCTTTTCCACAAGTTGGATGTTATATATAGGAACTTCTATCTCCTATATGTACTATATACATTTTTGCTTGCTCATCTGAATGCTACAGTTGACACATCTGTTCATCTGTATGAAACAATTCTTCATAATACCCCATAGGTTTTCAAGGGAATTCCTGGCCAATCTAGAAGCAGAATATTGTTCTTGGCTAAAATAGGCAATTCTGGCCATGTGGTATGGTGCCTTGGCTTGTCCTGCATAAATATCTCATCTTGCATTGAGAAACAATCATGTATTTGAGGGGAAATTCTAATCTGAATGATGTGAAGGTATTCATGCTGGTTCACAATTCTTTTACAGATATGCAAGTTCCTGCCATCTTAACTGCTGCTTGTGATGCCCCAAAACATTGCTTTTTAGGGGTGGCATAGGGAATTTAAGTATGCAACAGGGGCTATATGATTAGCCATTTCCCACATTCTTGGAGGATATGCTGGATGACATTCAAATATAGATTCATCACTAGGCAACCTCAGGGTTCGTACGGGTACTGTTTTGAGTTTGGTACTGCTAAAGTACTGTTTTCAAACAGAAAGTACTGCTGGTACTGCTAAAGTACTGTTTGTGCATAAAGTTACTGTTTTTTAAATAAAAGTACTGCTATTTTATCATTTCATATATCTTTTTTTAGGATGATAATATGTAAATCTTGTTTAATACTTCTGTAATGTCAATATTTGTATAATTGAGACAATTGAGACAACCCCCAAAAATTCTTACTACACTCGCATAATTTATATGTTATTTCAAATAACATATTTACAGTATGCTGAATACAGGGTTGATTGTGGTTAGGGAAGTCAGGGAATCAGTAAATGGTTAGGGAAAAGTCGGAATTTCAAATTTGGTCAGGTATTTTCTTAAAATATCTATTTAAAACAAATATAAAGAAAATATTCCAAAAACTTTATTTAGGTACATTCTTGGACCTACTCTCACTGTAAATGCTTATTATATACTAGTCTAGTTATTTATTTAATCGCAATAGTTTTTGTCTTGTGTTATGGCCCTGGGTCATGATGCTAAACTGCATTCATCATGCTGTAGAGAGGTTGCACCTTACCCCACCAAGGGCCCAGTGGCTCTGGAAATGTCCCTAGTGGTAGAACTGGTCCTTCAATAGCATGAAGGGCTGCTCGTGGCCCTTAGCCTAGCTGGCCTTAGCCTCATCATGCAAACGCTAGGAGAAGGCAAACTTAAATTATAAGGTATATTTTTGAAGGTACTGCTAATCCACTCTAGGTACTGCTTTTCAATTGTCCAAATGGTGTACAAACCCTGCAACCTGACAAAATGGAAGAGACACAATTTCTCATAGTAGGTCAGTAAATCTAGCCAAAAATGGGCTGAACCCATCACAAATTGAAATAGTCGTAAGTTTGGTATCATTTTAAAGTGCTCTTTCTGTATAATAACATTCTAAAAATTGACAAAAATGAAATATTGGAAGACTAAGCAACTTTACAGTAAATATGCATACCTAAGGTAACATGAAAATAAAAATTGGTTTGTGAAAAATCTATTAATCAGGCAATGTAAATTTCTGGAAATTTTACAGTTTTAGTAGGTGGTGTCAATAATGTAATTTATTCTTTAAATTTTAATAAATAATAATAGGTATACTCTTAACATATATGAAGATACATGTTTGAAGAATTAACTTTTTGAAATATGTGGGTAAGGGAGGTGCACAAATTCTTGTACCAACATCAAATTTTACACCCATATCTACATTTCTCACTGCATCACACATCTCTGCACCTGAATTATTTTGTTAAATTATCTACTATAAGAATAACATGGTATAACAATTGAATTGAATCTTGATTAAAACAAATTCTCCTTCCTTACAAGAACAGTTTTTTTTTGAGAATTTCATTCCAATTCCCTCTGAACAGGCTGTGTCCCAGACCCTTTTTTATGCTCCCTTCAAATGGTTCTGCACATTTGCAGAATACTTCAAATTACAGATAAAATTTCTCAAAATTGTTTGCATCAGTTCAGTTTATGAATCTGATTTTCATATGTATTTTTCGTTTTTTCATGTAAAATAACATGGGTCCCAGACCCCATAGTATGTTGCCCTGGCATATGCCCTTTTCCTGAAATTATCTGTTATGTTGTTTGTATTAATTTGTTAACATTTATTATCAATAATTCATAATCAAATTTCCTTGGACATTTCCATGCACACATATACAATAGACTAGCATGATATATTTAGTATCAACAATTTACAAACATGATTATTTGATTATTTGAAATAGTAAATATAACATTCATATTGTCAGTTTGTCAAATCTGAAATATTCATATATACACATATGCTAATAATGTGAACATGGGCTACTATGTAATACTGTTTTAATATAAGTTTATCAAAGGTATATAATTTAAATTTGTACACATATGGGCATTGATGCCATTATTAATCAGGTATATTATATACATTAATATTCTGTTCTATTACATTGTTAAATTTGTTATAAATTATTTATATTCATCTTCCTCATCATTTTCACATTCACATTTGTACAATTAATCCCTTTGCATTCTCCACAAGCTGTTGAACACTCTAGACCATATTTCTGACAACTACATTTAAGATTTGAACAGCCAGTCTTCAGTTGCAGAATATTGAGGTTAGTAAATTTTCTGGTGCAGGCTTCATACTGGTCTGAATGGGAGTCATAACATCATTGACAATATTCCATTCCCACTCAATAGCTGACAGATCAATGCCCATCCCCTGTTGCACTTGGTGATATACTCTCATACTGGGATAGCAAGTAACATCTGATGTAGGAGGCAAATTACATGGTTGAATATAGTTGCAAATATTGAACCATTAAGATAATCATGGCCTCTTTTCATTCAAGCACCTAGTCAGCCAGTACATTGGTTACAGTATTCTCAACTAGCAGAAAATTTCATTGCAGACTTACAACTGACTGTGTTTTTTATTGATGATAGGAAATTTTGTGGGAGGTGGTGGTAAATCCATAATGGCAAACAACTTGTTAGTTGCTTCATAGCTGTTTTCTATACTTTTCAAACCATAAACACTCCTTAGATTAATATTATATCATACCCATGAGTGGTGAGTTGTATGATGAACATGAAAAATTACAATTTGTACATACTACTGAGTTGGCGTTATATACACCCTGCAAGCTATTTATTTTGATTTTCTGAAATGATGAAGCCATTTTATAGTCGATATAGAGGTTATCGGCCTACCCATGTACTGTGTCACTTATGATCTGGTGGTCCTGACCAGGGCCATTTTTGTGTTCTTGAAGGGGATTAAGGGGTTATTCATAAATTAGGTTGTAATTCGATGGGGCGTCTTCTTGACTCAATCAGATTGGTGATGAAACTGTGACACTGTCACCTTGCTGTCTAGGATTACATGTACTCAGCCTACATCACGTCTGTTCTGTATAAGATGCATGTGCATCTCAACTAAGATCCCCATTCAACTACAGTCTTGTAAACTCACTCGTGGGCTCAGGCCAGATAGGTTGCAGTCAGAAACAGGTTCTTTGGAGTAATGCGGCTGTAGCGGCCTGCTGTAAGAATTCTCTTGTGAATTAGGCATGCATTTGAGATGCAGATCATGTGTTGAGAAAGGCTTGATGGAGGTGTTATATTCTGAATGACGCAGCAGGAGATGATCTTCTCTCTCTCAGTGGTCTTCTTGTGCCTTATTGGATAGAGGATGTCCTCTATGCAACAATGCTTGTGGACGAGACCTGATATCGTGGCTACTCGGACTGAAAAATGCTGTCTCATGTAGAGTGACAATAATAATTCACAGGTCAATGAGTAAGCTTCATTATTCTGTCGAATAATGAATCTAAACTCACTGTGAGTCAATGAAAAGCATGATCATTTGGGTGGATTGCATTGCTTCATGGTTAGCCAAGTGTCCATAATGGAGAAGGGGATAGAGAGTAGAGAGCATGATGTAACAGTTAATTGAAAATTATGTCATACTTATTCATCTTATTCTAACCTCACTGAATCAATGAAAAGCATGATTTAACTCAATTTTGTATTGATGTAATATAAGCATTTATCCTGCATTTTATTATAACAGCTGCTTTGGTTTATAACACAATTTGTATTCATAAGTAAAATGTAAATGTGGAAATTGTTTTTCTTTTAGAGTATGATTAGATTTATTCTGATACAAAATCGTGCCGGTAAAACCCGTCTAGCCAAATGGTACATGCATTTTGATGATGAAGAGAAGCAAAAGTTGATCGAAGAAGTGCATGCAATCGTCACTGTCAGGGATGCCAAACATACAAATTTCGTAGAATTCAGGAACTATAAGATTATTTACCGACGTTATGCCGGTCTGTATTTCTGTATTTGTGTAGACGTCACTGACAACAACCTAATGCATCTAGAAGCTATTCACAATTTTGTGGAAGTTTTGAATGAATACTTTCATAATGTGTGCGAATTAGATTTGGTATTTAATTTTTACAAGGTCTATGCTGTCGTTGATGAAATGTTTTTGGCTGGAGAAATTCGAGAAACTAGTCAAACTAAAGTTTTGAATCAACTGACTCGCTTAGGAACTCTTGAATAAATTTAAACCACTTGACTAGCCATGTACGCAATCTCTTATTTGTTTGTTTAAGTGGAGAATATAATATTAAAATGTATTAGCTCGACTTGAAAGATCTTTTATATCTTTATGAACTACAACTACATATTTATTTATATTCATTATATTATAAATATCTCCTGATGATATACTATTTGCTATTTATTGATTTTAATTTAATGCGTATTTACGATTATATATAGGTGTAATCTAGCAAATAGGACTATTTTTATTGTGTTATTGATTATCTTATTGTACTTATAAAAATGAAGGTTTCACCTGATTTTTATAGACATTTCGGGATTATGTGCTTGTTGTATTGCATGTGGTACAAACTGATCCAATGTTTGCATAATATTTGTTTTTATTCAATATATTCCCGTTTAGATAAATAAAACTATTGTTGATACAGTGTGTCGTCTTCCGAATAGTATATTGAAGTTATATCTCATCGTCACATTGAAGAACATAAAATAATACTAATTACAATTCGTAACATAAGCCGAATCATCATGATTCGAATTGTGTGCTATTTACTATAATACTCTATTGTCACCTAAAGAAATTTGCCCATTTAATATAAACCCATTATATTTTTGATAACCAATTTTTATCCAAATATAGTGCAATTCACAATCGTAAATATATAGGTTGGCGCATAAAAAACCGCGTTTTTTAACCCATATATTGGTTTATTTCATGAAAACAATAACATAATATATACACATTCAATTTAAAGTTTAATTACTTTACATTTTACAATACATAATCCCCTAAATGTTCTATTACATCGTTACAATGAATTATCAACATCTCCAGAGCATGGTGCATCACTTCAGGATTCAATGCCGCCTGCTCTTTAGATTCTAAAAACGCGGTTTTCTATGAGCCAACCTATAGTTTCGGTGACGGTGGTGCACTTATAACCATGGCTGAATCCCTTCTCAATCGTGATCGCCAATTAGACAACTGAATAGTTATTACTTACCGTAAAGTTTTCATGCCATGCGAAATCGAGATTAGTTATACATAGTATCATGACCGCCGCTGCATGTAGGGTTCTCTCCCAACATCATCGGCCGAAAAAGGCATTTGTTTAATAGAAATTCCTAGGTTCCGCGGGTAAAACGGATATACTTCGATAATCTCCGTCCGTCCAGTAGGTTCAAAATTTACATTAAGTTCTGAATTAAATTATAAACCAAAGATGTAGATATATTAAGTATATCTTTGATATAAACAGTATCTTTCATAAATTTCACAATAAAATTGCATCGATATTGTCCTATGAAGTATAATTATTGAATCGTCTCAATTTTCAATATCACTAAATCTTCTCTAATTATATAAGTTAAAAGTTGATGTATTGCTTTATATTGTAAAGAAGTCGATCGTTTTTGTAATTTTAATCTTTTATCAGTTTCCTGTCATTGGAATTTCTGGAATAATAAAGACTTTTATTATTGAAAAAAATATTTATCGCAAGCATGGGCTTTTTATCCGCATATTTTTTAGTTATATTATCCTCCGTACAGTATCCTCCGTACAAGAGAAATACTGTCCATTTACAATACCAACACAGAGTTACATGATAAGACGATCGTGATCATCAATCATATAATATCTATTTAAGGTAGTAAATAATTTAATACAGGCAAAAACAGTTGCATCCGGGTGTACTCCTCATATAATGCATCAGCAGATTATTTTTGTTTAGTGGCGCTAAAGTTTTTATAACCTAGAAAATATCACGGCTGACGAAAAATCTTTCCAGATTGACCAGATATTTGACTTTGATGTTATTTGTTGCAGCACACCACATTCATTTGTATTTATCTATTTGTATAGCAGGTAAGTCAAATATTTATCGTTTTTCCTGTTTAGAAAATTTTTCCATGTTCATTTATGTTCTTGGTTCTATCCTATATAGTTCTATATATTTGCCAAGCAAGCACCAAGCATTACACTATATATTTTCTCAATCTTAATTTTAGTATAGACAACTTAACCTTACATATTAATTGAAATTCTGAATATATTCTTTTTCTCACAAATTTTTTTAAGTTTAGGACTTCATTTGTATTTGGGGTGTTATTTTATTGCAGGCATACAATTATATTTCATTAAAATTGTATTGTTACAATCAATGTATGATATACATATTGAAGGCATATTCAAATGAATGAATGGTACTCTAAACAAGCAACCCATGAATTTTTAGGCTATATTAAAACATCCCAAACAAATTTTTAAATATGCAATGAGATTTTAAACAAATTAGAGTCAACTTTTACATGGGTAAACTCATAAATTAAATAAAAGAAATAAACTTACTCACAGATAAATTTAATCTCCCACTAATTATTATAATTCGGTTACGTGCAACAAGCCTATAACCTATAATTAAGAACTAATATTGTAACATATGTTAAAAATTAAAAGCAGTGTTTTAAACAGGATTCAGGAATACAATTTAGAAGAAACATTTTTAATAATTATCATTCCAAAATTAATTAAATACATACCTATCCCTCTCATATAAACTGATTTAAAAAAATAGATACATTAATAAACAAGTTTTATAGCTTAATACTAGAAGGACGGACCGGTCATTTTGACCGGTAGATGACATTTGAAGCTAAATAAATGATACTTGCTGATTTAGTTTTTAATTGAAACTTTGTGACTTTTCATATGTTATAGTGAACTATATATGCCCAAAATATAGTAGAGTTGCATTGAATCATTTTGATTTCAGAGGCATGCCTACCTAGAAGGACAGCACCAGGCAATTTGACCAGTGCATTTAAAATTATTTTTAATCAATTTTATAGATGCTGTATTGTTGTCTAATGACAAAACAATGGTTTTCTACAACAGACAGACACCGACACATCTATTTATTTTATCAATACATGGGGGTACACAGTTCACACACACCTACAATGGTTAAAGGATCGAATTATGGACGAGAATATATGGAATTTAGTTATTACAGAAAAGTATGCCCAAGGAGGAGATATTTGAGCAATATTCGCTTTGATGTCAAGTCTAACAGAGCAGGGAAATATTAGCAGTGAATTTGGACTGATTTCGGAACAGTGGAACAGTTTTGTTGATAACTGTTCCTCTGCCAGTATTACATACCTGGCCCATTTCTCACAGGTGACAAGCAGCTATTTTCCACTAAATCTCAGTGTCGGCTCACACAATATATGGCTAATAAGGAGGATAAATGTGGGATGAAGTATTTCCTTTGTGTGAGGTCACAAGAGCAATGTGGCAACATGTGGTGAGCTATTCCTTACATAGGAAAATATGATGAAAGACCTACTAACAACAAAACATTCATAGTGGAAATATTGGCAGTACCTCCCTTGGATTGTAGGAACAATCTTATAACTATAATTATTTCACATCACTAAAATGGACAAATATCTCAAGGCAAAGAAGACAAGTCTGCCTGGAACTATTCGGAAAAATCGCCGAGAAATACCTCAGGTCCAAGAGCTCAAGATGAAGGACAATAAGTTTGCTACACGTCTCTACAGGAACAGTGGTTCAGGAGCAATACTCAGGGAGCACAAAATGTTTAACTTAGTACAGTGCATTCAACTGTGAGTATCATCTATAAAATATGGTGTGGATAACTTCGACCAAATGGCAAGTATGGATTTGTTGGTGTCCTTCGCACTATTGTTTGATGAATTAGATGAATAAAAAGTGTTAAATTCGTTGATCATGCGCAGTTATTTATCTTCGTGCTTGATGAAGAACTAACAAATAAATGCTGTACCTGAAATTGAAGTTGACTGAGTTGGTACAACCAGAACAAAAGTATCCCAAAATCGGTCAAGTAGGTCAATGTGTGAGAATAAAACATCCATGCAGTGTCAGATTTATGGAAAGTATTGAGACAAAGGTCAAACAGTCGTTTGCAGAATTTGCCAAAATTGACTTTTCTGTAATTGAATTTCAAAGAGTTTACTAATATTCTCAATTTCGTGGTTTCCTTTATGAAAATATACAGCGTCTAAACATATTTTTGAAAGCTGTCTCTTTATATGTATGTAATGGTTATTTATGGTATATGGTATTTATATATCGGTTAAAATTATCACAAAATAATAGAAAACCTATTTAAATCACCTAACCGGTCAAAATGACCAGTTCCGTCCTTATAGGTATTTTCACTTTTCCGTCCTTCTAGTGTTAAGCAATTCACTTAGAAAAGATTGATTAAAAATGAATGACAGTTCTAATTATTTTAACAATTATTCAGGATTTTATTTCACTGAGTTTAACTAAGGCAGTCAGTCCCAACTCAATCTGGGAGTCACTTTAGTGATACCTAGAATCACTCCATTTCACTTGGTCATTGGCTAATCTTGTACTATATTTCCAGTGTTGTTATTTTTTATATTTTCAATCTGGTTGTTTGTCTTTAGGTCTCTTTCTGTTCTGCATTTTTCTCTGTCATTTCAAGCATTGTCCTTTTCTTTTAAAATATCTAGATAGTGTGTTGTTGTTTAAGAATGATAGAGTGTAATAGTTCTTTGAGTCCAATTTCATTGAGAACTTGTTTGTTAGTTTTATGCTGAATCCAGTCAAATCCATTCTTCACCAATATCACAGCTTGATTGCTCCTTCTTGATTACTATCATCTTTTTGTCCAAAGTTCAAGATTTGCTCTATACAGTCAAGTTGGTCTAATCCAGTATTGCATAATCCAGTTTTTTTCTAAACTGGTTGAATTTCAAAAGTCCCATTTTGTCACCTATCTTTTTACATTACACAAATATCATGTAATCTGGTATTTCTCATAAACCGGTGTAATTATTTGGACCCTAGATCATTTTTAGTGCCATAATCCAGTATTTTTAAGTAATTAAAAAAGAAATTGTAGATAGGTGCAATATTTATATGGGGCACTGTGATTAGTTCTGATGGAGAGGCCGCTTGTTATCTCTGCTCTATCTCACTAGGTACCAATAAATGAGTAGGTATACCTTCACAGGGTGCTGCGAATAGCTCTGAGGGAGAGCTATGCTCCGCTTGTTATCTTTGCTTTATCTGTAGCAAATAGTATAGTGTATCATAGAATGCAAAGGCGCTGGACTTGCTTAATTGTGCAGTGTATAACCTATAGTTATTTAAGCTCAGCGCATGGTGAATCAAAATTGGCTAGGATCTGTTGCATTTTTCATTTTGATAGTTTTTTTAAAATTTGTCCAGTTAAACTTTTTTACATTGCATCAATGCATGAGCAATGAGTTTGTTTCATGAAAATCATTACTTCTAAATGACAATCAATTCTGCAACCTTAAGAGACAGGCACACTACCAACTGATCCAGTTGGCAGAGTTAACTCATCAATTATATGTATGTTTTGCTACTGCCTCCCTGTCTCATTTTAATTTAGCTTTCTTCCATTCTATCATAGATCACTGAGTGCTAATGAATTAAAAGGTTTGTTTATCTATTCATTGACTTTTTAAATGTCATATTTCTTTAGATAAAGATGAATCAGTTTCGTTGTCGTTTTTATGAAGAGCCTTATCCTGGTCTGAACGATGTGGTTATGGTCACTGTTAAATCAGTAGAAGAATCTGGAGCCTACGTTGAATTGTTGGAATATGCCAATGTGGAAGGAATGATGCCAGTGGGAGAACTTTCAAGAAGACAAATTCGTTCGGTGCACCAATTAGTGAAAGTTGGTAGAGCAGAAATCGGACTTGTAATTCGCGTAGATAGAGAGAAAGGTGCTCCACTATTTATTAATATGTAATTAAAAATTCTGAATAGTTTTTCTACAATTGTATTGCTTGGTTTAATAAACACTGATCAATATACTATAATTACAGGATACGTGGATTTGTCTAAACGGCGTGTGTCTGCTGAGGAACTGACAGCTTGTGAAAAGAAATTTAAAAGAGCAAAAACTGTAAGATTTCCGGCTATTTATTGTTCTATGGGGTTTATAATTACATGGATGAATATTTATTTTCTGTATAATATATTATAATATTTCAATCCGATCTTACAAATATACGCATCTATTTGGGAATTACACCTTTCGTCTCTGGCTATATTGTAAGACTCAATCTCTATTTTGTCTGTTATACAAGCCTGTTTTATAATTATCATAGTACGGATAGGATTTTTTTATGAAAAGTTTGCAAACTGTATTTTTCTTGGAAAGTTTCATAAAAATTTGGGGCGTCCATAATTGAATGTCGTTGCTAACTTTACGGCAGCAACAAGAAAATCATACAACGTCAAATTTTCCACGAGGTAACTTAAGAAGACTATTGATCCCCCCTAAAAGAAAAAATATGCAAAAGCAGCACGTAATATTTGTAATCAATATTTAAAAAGAAAATTTCACGTACCAATGTGCTCCATTTTGTTCGACATTGAATGTAATAATCACACCTATCTCTCAAAGATATCAATCCTATAACCGAGTAATATATCGCAGTGGATATTATTATAGAGAAGAAAATCGTGATCTCTTTCTTTACTCAAAAATGACGGCTGGCTTTCATGGTTTTCATGTCAATTTATGAGATGTGCATTTCACAAATTTAAGCTCAGCCAAAAGCTCTATGATCACACTGTTTCATTATTATAAATGATGAATTGATTGATACCTAAGGAAAAAGAGATAGAATAACTATCAAACTTATAATTTAATGTAAGTTGATTTAAAATCGTAATTTTGTTTCAGGTGCATCAAATATTACGTCATGTCGCCTCTTCCATGAAATTCACATCAAATGAACAATTCGAGAAGCTTTACTATAAGACAGCTTGGCAATTTGATAGGAAAGCCAAAAGGAAAGGTGCCTGTTATGATTCTTTCAAATTAGCACTTAGGTAAGTTACTTCTACTTCTACAGTTGTTGTATCCTGCAATACATTTAACCAGAATTGATATTTTTCTTTTGGTTTATAATTGGTTTTACAGGAGTTTCAATTACATTTTTGAAACATTATTTGCGACATTTTTTATTTGTTTTTTCAAGTCATGAAAATAGTTTGTTACAGCTAAGCTCACAAACTTTTTTTAAAATTCTGAAATTCTGAAGAAATTTGATATTTATTTATTATTAATCTTGTCATGATTAATTTCGTTGCAATTTATAAATATCTCGAATTCA
>JAYJLU010005337.1:0-10659 GCA_036873645.1 Minona dolichovesicula | reverse complement strand
ATCCCTTTATTCTGCTATGTAAACTCAGAAAAAAATAGAATGTATTTAAAAGCGTACGTATTTCAATTAAATTAATTAAAGTTAAAGGACTGGTCCAGCATCTGTTTGACACGCAGAAACTAAATAACTACCTACTTTAATTGGGGATATATATTAAAAGCATTACCCAGACAGTCCCCCTTTAAAACTACCGACAATAATTTAATATCTCCCTTCTTTTTAAGCAAATATCACTCTAGCAGCCAAAAGTTATGTGAAAAGCTAATCATAATTTGAACGATTGGCCTTATCTACAAATTGTCGCCTTGTTTAAACTAGTTTATTGATATTGGTGGGTGGTCATAGCAGAATAATTTGTAAATTGGGTTAACCATGCATGTGAAAAAGTATTAGATTCAAGTTCATTCTGTTGTATTAAGTTTACAATTGTATTGTCGTATAAGATAGCATAAATAATATAATGAATAAGAAATAGTTTCTGACAAATTGAATACATATCTATACACATTTTTGTAGTAAGATTTTATTAATAGGTTTGCATTATACTTTGATTGCAAGACTGCGGAGTAACAAAAATTACAATATCCAGAAAAATAAACAAAGCATGAAAGTCCACATTTATATTATTTTTAAAACATAGCAGTAGTATAGCAATTAACGTAAAGCAAGTCTTCCACTAAAAAATAGACTAAAAAAGCATAATAGATTCGTCTGGATAACACAAACTCAACAAATTAGGAAATTATAACCATAGAATGAATATAAGACATAATAAGTATGAAAAACTCTAAAATTCGATTAATAAAACGAAAGGCAGAATACCAATTATAAAATCGATATGTAAATGTTGTGTGTTGTCAAATAGGCATATTGAAATCGACAATCTACAATAATCTCGCCAAAAATTAATTAAACAAGTGTGGGTTCTGCTTGATTTGGTCTTGTCTCATACTGTTCAAACTAACACGAAGCTGTTCAACCTCTCGCTCTTTGGTCAGAATTACTGCTCGAGTGTCGATAATCTGCAGACAGAAAATTAATAAAGTAATACAGAATAGTCAAATGATCAATATTACTAACCAAATTAAAATGACATGCAGGATGGAAAAACAGAAAAACCAATTAATTACAAACGTATTTTATTGGGTTTTTCAGGTGAAAGAGAAATACTACAGTAAAACTTAATTGATTCGTCATCCCTTACTTAGGATTAAAAAGCAATTTAATGAATTAAGCTTGTTTTAGTTTACAAATCAAATCTATCATATAATCATTGCTCAATCATGCGTATCGGGTTCAAATATGAGAATGAAAATACAAAACAAAGTATCTTCACCAAAGCAAACTAAATTTGTGAATTCGCACTTCTCTTGAAATATATATACATAAAAGCATATGAAGCATATACATGGCCGGTAAACTTGTTTTCTACTACAAGTGACCGAACTGAATGGATTTTGGTTGAAATCTTAATACGATACGAAATAGACTACCCATATCGTATTAAACTATCCAAATCCATCCACTAGTTCGTTCACAATAGCTCATCCCAGAACAGCCGTGGCCATATCTTTTCTAAAGCGTTACCATAAATGAAGTGGTCTACATATTATGCATATACAGGGTGTTCCAAAATTACCTGCTAAATTTTTATCAAAAAATATGTGATAATGACGCAAAATAACCGGAAGTGCGTGCAAATAAGATAGAACAAACAAATAATTCACTATTATTACTAGAAGTAATATAAATAACGAAAATAATTATAAAATTTAGCAGGTAATTTGGGGACACCCTACCCTGTAGCAATTTCATATGTAAAATACTATGAATTGAGGAGATCATTACAAAGATTAACCAGGAAATCACAATAGGCAAAATACATAGATCAGAACCATAAACAAGCGAAAGGTAAAATAGATCAACCATGGATATAACAGCAAACCGACATACTGAAGCAATAGTAATCAATGGAGTGCATAAAATGATATAATGTTACTGACACCGGATTGGCAGAGATTTCAGTAAATATAATACAATAATTATATATTACTGATAAGAGATATATACTGTACCATTCTTTTTGGAGCTGAGTAATCAGGCTTCCTGTAAGCAAAATGTATCAGTAGACAAAACAATGTAAATAAACTTGAATAATAAATACAAATGCTTGAATTAATAACGGTTTGTGGCCAAAATTACCTGTTTCATGGAGTTGACCAATGACCGATTGGGTCTGGTGTCAAAAGAAACGTCCCCCTGCAAAGGATTAGAGCTACCTTCAATCTGTATCACCTTTATTAATGATTCTGTAGCCTTTCTAACAGCCTGTCCAGCATCCTGAAATAATCATAGCGCGCATTTTAAAAGAAAAATACTTGTTCATACATTTCGCTGAAAAATATGCTATAGCATGAAATAATTAGTTACTTGTAATCTATCCATGTGGGGACAATCCGGCTTATCTCTGCAAGCATAAAGCAACTGAGCTGTACTACTGGCTACTTGTTGAGCTGCGGATACTAAAAGCTCGTCACTGGCAGAGTAACCTGTCAGCAGAGCATTCGCTGATTCCACCATTCCTGTTGTAGCAGCTCCTACTAAATGAGCCTGCAATAATAAAATAACAGGGATAATGTATGTGTATATTATATTCTCTGGAACGGAATATTCATCATTAGAAAGCGTATGGAAAGGAAGATAATTACTTTGTTAGCAAGTCCATGACTCCAGGCTGAGTCAGGATCTCTGGCACTCAAGTCTTGCTTTGCTGATGATGCAGCAGTGACTAACAGTTTAGTACTCTGCGCGACTTGAGCACAAGCATCTAACATTCGCTTTGTTAAAGATGGCATTAGGTCATTTGAAGACTGCTGAAATATCAATTATATATTCAAGTCTTATCGATAGGGAAAAATAACAGATACAATTCGGATTAAGTTAAACTAACAGCAAACTCAATATGTATGTTCATTCAGGCAAGCTGTTATAACGTTTGTAGTATTACACACACACACACGACAGTAGTAGCGAATTTGTTAATCTGTAGATATTATGTAGTCAGGACATAAATAGATAGATATAGTTAGTAACATTATGCATGAAATATAGTTAGGTGGAGGTCAAAAAGACTTGGAAAGACAGGTAAATTACATTTTATCTGTTTTGTAAGAAAAGATAGCAAACTTTATCGAGCCACACAGCAGAAAGCCAAGAAACTAACTTGGTTCAACTCAGATGCATGTTTTGTCCTCAGAATCAATTCCACGGGTTTTTCAGCTGATGCTTCTGCCCCCGATGGAACATGAGATGAATAACCTTTAGAATGAAATGTTGCCTCGAACTCATCGTCAATTTCTTCAACAAATACATCGGTAGTTTGCGATTGCAAATCAGTCTTGAAAAAACGATCACATTAAAATGTTGGATAACACAGTAACAACAACTATCGAATCTGTCAAGTTAATACATTCATTCACGCATGCGCACAAAATCTATTTTTACAAATACATATACTCTTTGTATCCACTTAGTCGTCCACTAATATATATCAATATTATATAGAAATACGTATAATAAAAACTTACTGGTGAAAATGTTACTTTGATGAATACAGCTGAATGACCTGAATATGTTTTGCTTCGATGGCGTGTCAAAGACATTAAGCCTACCACCGATTAACAAAACATATCTGGACATAGAAAGCTTTTTGGCATAACATGGCAACTTTATAATTATAATAAATACATACAAATATAATCCTTTTATAATGAAAAAATAATCTTCTTACTCGTGAATATGAATCTTTCGCATTCATATTAGACAATCTTCTAGCTGCATTGTCAATTTGATGCATAGCACTGAGCAATTCATCCTTTTCAGAATTAGATGCTTGACTCGTTGGCCTACTAGAGTGACTATGATGATGGTGGTGAGGATGTCCATCTTCACCTATCATTATTAATTAAAATTTCATATAATAATTTAATCACAACACGAATGAACAACATGTATTTGTATATTTATTTATTACAAGTAAGAGGTCATTAAAACAGGTTAGAAAAGCAAAGCATTGTTAACTTGCCATTGTTATAGGATTTGACATAATGATGATGATAGGCAACATGCCGACCAATATACTTTTCAGTGACATCACGCCCTAAACCAATCATTAAAATATTTGTTAAATAATGAAGAATTAAAAAGGAAATATTAAATACAGTAAGCGTTTTCTTGTTGTTAAATAAAACTATAGTATTCATCCACTAAGATTATTAAATCACCCGTGTGCTGTTATTCATTTAATGCCTGACTTACCATGTGGTGGCTCAGGATCGGCTAACTTATTAACCACTTGTTTATCTGATGATTAAATACATAGAAAAACTAGAGGATATTATATTCTAGACTCAGATAACACAGATAATTTTTTTTAAAACAATAATTCTGAAATTAACAAGATTTTAATTAGAAGACTTTACTTTATTTACACCAGATATCTTTAATAACATCATATAGATATATAACAACACAAATAAGCAAACTAAAGACTTGCATTCTGGACTGCTGGGTCTGAAGTAGAGTACGAGGCGAGGACCTTCTGTAAAAATGCAATGCAAATAAGCTAAGTCTAATAATGTTCAATATGCATCACAAAAAAATAACTTTGAATCTATCTATCTAAATACATACATAACTAATCTGTATGACAAAAACAAATTGAATAAGTGAAGCATTTTGGGGCCATAATTATCATCAACTATAAGGGGATAAAGAATAATAAGATGGCAGTATACATAGCTGTCACTTTCTAGAATGAATTATGGAAAACAGAATCTCATGTGGTCATGGCTGAATTGACTGGCTGATAAATAGAAAATATGGAATGGATTTTTATGTGGGTACTGCTTTGCTAATCAAATAAATAAAGAGAATTTGAAAACAAATGGGGGACTGACAAAATAGGCCACTATAGGTCTTATTTTTCACATGCAAATAGGACTAAATTTTCTACTATAGGGTCTAAGTAGTTTTCAGATTATTAAAAGCAAACTAAAAAGCGTCGACCTCTTACCCTTGAGCAGATCCGCCAACTTGTTTAATTCATGAATGCTATCGGCAATTCTTGCAGCAGCATTGGCCATGCGAGTGTGGCCATCTTTACTTTTAATGTTTATTAGCTAAGGAGGACAAATTTAAATACATATTCATCAAGACCAAACAAAAACAATGGAGTGAATTCTATTGTAATAAAAATTGAATAGTTTATTTTACCTCTCTTAGAGCTTGCAAGAGTTCGATGAAGGATTCAGAGCAATCGTTGGTGATAATAGCAAATCGTTTGCGGATTTCTTCATTTTCAATGAGTAGGATTTGTTGCTAAAAATGGGTGTTAGCAGCACATTATGCCGTTGTCTCAAATTTCAATTTCAATTCATGATGTGGTGAAGTTTTATTTTCAAAAAAATGAAGTGTTTAAAAGTTTGCACGCACACAACGTGATAACAACAATAAAGCGAGTAGCCATATTAGATTAGCAGAGGAGGGATTGACTGATAGAACTCGACTAGCACGCACTCTCGGGAGTGATAAATCAAGTGTAGTGTTCTGTCAATTTATAGGCTAACATAACATATAGGGATTCAGGCGTAGCAATCAAATGCTGCAATTATATAGTTAGTCTAGCGAGGGCAGAGATCCAACCAATAAAAATATAGAATAGAAATTTCTCTCAACTTCAGCAGTGTCCTTTTAACCATCAATAAAACTTTGGTCTGCTGCACGCGGAGCATACACTAAAATCAGACTGTCGAACAAAGAAAGCCTAACATATACACACACACACACACACACACACACATACACCTATTAGAATGTGTTGCACACAATATCATATTCGATGTATATCACACAACGCTGAATAGCTATAGCTGGCTGGCTGTTATCACAAAGCCTTATTATAGTCAGCCTGATAAACAGTCGAATTATTGAATAGAGTGCGCGCCAAATTGTTGCTGCCAAAGTATAGAGAAAATCGCGCTGAATTATGAATTATCATAAGCACAGTGTTTGCATACTGATTAGCAAGCAGAACAACAAAACTAACCTAAAATCCGATGCACAAATAAATCAAACGAGACTTTAGCATTATTACTGTTGGCTAGTTAGCTGTGTGCAATATTAGCTTAGTAAAATAGCAGCCTAATTTATAGCTTCCATATCTGATATGGTTTGAAACATCAGCATGAAACGTCGTTCACATTGCGACTGACTGACTGACTTGAAATCGTCTAACTAATAATATAGGGGCAAAAATTGCGCTCAACACTGCTAAGCTCATTCATAATATTATAGCCTGAACTTTCCACATTTAGCAATGACTAGCGCTGAGTGGATCGTCTGTCTAGTCAGTGCTCACTTTCAAACAAAGAGAGTCAGGAGAGGAAAGGATTGAAAGACAAGACTGCAAGCAGTCAGACTGTAATGGATACAAAATTAAGGCAAGTCAGTGAGAGAGAGAGAGAGAGTTAGTCAGTTCAGAATAATATATTACCAAGAATTTCAATCAGGATATATGACGACAACGCAGTAAATGAGGACTGCACACGACTCTATAAAGAGCCCTGCTTTGTTTCTTTCCGTTTGTTTGATAGATTGAAGAATCCAACTGTATGTATCCAACTTTAGAACTAGCGCCCGCTTATATAATAAAAGCCGAGATATAATTGCTATTCGTATAGCTGACTTCTCCTGAGCACTTCTCTTTCTCGAAAAGCAGGTTTTCAATTTATTAGTAGTATAGACTCAATCCAAGCCTTCGACTGCAGATTTTTAGCTGCAGCCGAGGCAAGACAAACAGCCGAAATAATCTACAAATTGATCTAGATGAATTAATTCTATTTCATTTTATACTATAATTGATAAATATGAAATTATATCATAACGCAATTATTCCATTTCATCAATAAAAATCCATAAAGGAATTATTTTAGTAATGCCAATATATCGATCGAATGAACGCTCTTTCATCTCTATATAGGCATTCAATAAAAAGTTATCGAGATCACCACGAGCTCCTCTAACTGTAGGTATATAAAGATAGCAGTCACAAAGCATCAGGCGCAAGGCACCTCTCTAACTCAGCTGCGTAATCAACATTTATTCGTAATCAGTCACATATAAAGAGCGGATAGATTCAGTATCGATTTTACAAGGCTTTGTTTTCACTGATATAGGCAGCTGCCATCCAACTAAGATAACTATAACTACCTACCAACCTAACTCTCTGTCTATATAAGGATGCTCAACAAAACAAGGAAGTTTCAACATTGAAAACAGCAGCGAAACCCCTTCAAAACATTTAATGAATGAATATAAATGATTTCAAAATGATTATACAGTCATTCATCCAATGACTCAATTCAATTAAACGTATAGAAGATTATACATAATATATTTAAATCAAGATTAAATAATTAGCAAATATTTATTTATGCAGATATATCATACAGAATGAACACAATTTTACTCAATACACTATACAATATATATTTCAGTTTCAGTTTGTTTGTTCCTTAATATAGACTCCAACATAAAGTGATTTTATTTAATAATTAGTAAGCCATACTGAAATTTAATGGAAATTCAATCGTAATAGGCCTTTAAGGGTGAGTAAATTTCAATAGAATTCAGAAGAAATTTATAGTGGATTTATTTGAGTTTATTATTGATATTATGTAAGGTATCGATTTAGTGAAGTGAGCTGAAGATCTGGATTGTGAGCTGTGGCCTCACTTGTTAGTGCGGTGCACTTCTTTAGTTGTCCAGAGATCATCACTGTTTTTCACTGTCTCACATATCCCATCTCATATTTCCCTTTCTTGCAGCTCAGTTTGTTTAAATAAAATTTGTCATAAACCAAAAGAAGATTCTCGTGAATTGACTTTTATTTAAAAGACTCCAAGAGCAAAGTGATAGTGTCAGTTATGCCAACAATAATAGTTAGTTAATGTGACCCTCCAATTCGATGGAAATAAAGAACCATCCTTGGATACCATATATTAGTCCGGAATACCTACGCTGATATCCAAGTTGGTTATCAAAGATTCTCAGTGAATAGTATGTGAACATAGAGTATAATAACAATTACAAAGAGGTCCAACTCTCGATACCAGATATTCTTATATCGATATTTCTCTACCAAGTGACAGAAAATCCTATCTCCACCATTATAAATTAGTGAAGTTCAAATTGTCAGTGACGAAACACAATGGCGGACTTAGTATAAAAGGAGTGCGTTTTAATGATACAAAATGCATAATATGTAATTAATTTATGTAAAATATCTATCAATTGATAGAACAATTTTCTAATAGTATATAGTTTTCATATCATTTTGTTCAATCAATTTCACTAAGCAAGAAAGTTTTGTTGCTAGACTTTATTATGAAAATTTATATCATTATTATAAAGTGCTACTTCTATACTTTAATTCAGTAAAAGAATTATTAGAAGTATAGTTTCGTCACTATTCACTATGACAATTTGAACTTCATCAATTTATAATGGTGGAGATAAGATTTTCTGTCAAGAGTCGGAACGGAACTCATTGTAACTGCTATTACTCTACGGCCGGGTATACCTGCTAGCAGACATGAATATATGTAGCTACTATGAATAATCGCCCGTGGTATTTTCTCTTTTTTTATACATAATTCAATAGTTTAATAGGGAAACATCTATTTTAATTCTTTGATTTTCGTATAACAAAATTAAAACAAGAGAATCTACCTATTTGGAAGAATCAGTGGAAAATGAAAAAAACGTAGACGGCTGCAATAAAAGTATTTAAATATCAGGAGTAACCAATGTTTCCTAAACTCGAAAGAAGAAAAATTGAATGCGCAAGAGTGTAGATTTTACCAGAAATATTAAGAAACCATGGAAATTGAAGACATTAAGAATCGGGGATGTCTCATTAGTCAGCACTATAGAGCAATAATATTTAGTTACACAGAGGTTTTACTACTGACACGGCTGACAAATTCCTATCTCCGCCATTATAAAACTACCAATTTTAAATTATCGCCTCTTCTAAACACCTTCTCTGATTTTAATAATTCTTATATTTTTGGAAAGCGCTTTGTATGTACGTTCTTTCAATGAGCGAATTACTAAAATCAAAGATGGCGTTTAGGAGAGGCGATAAATTGAAATCGGTAGTTTTATAATAATGGCGGACGAGATAGGAATTTGTCAGCCGTAAAATAACAAAACCATCGATATGCATTTCAATATTTTGAGAGTGAAACCTCAGTGTGTAACTATTATTACTCTATATGGTCGGGGCACTTAGAAAACATCAAGGAAACTCAGAGAATTGGATTGAAAGGACTGAAAATCATAAAAAGTTGATGATAAAGATGAAAGATCAAGTCACGTGGAAGCTTTCTATATTTCTCGTAATATAATCAATGCGCGATTTTACCAAAAAAATTGTAGGTATAGATATAAGAAGAGATTAAAATACTTTTCCGATAAGAAATAATTGGTATTGCAGTCCTCTCTCTAAACATTAGTGAGCAAATAGTAGCATAGTTGGATTGTATGGATTTGGAAATGTATCAGTAATTGTCAGAGATATTAAAATAATTTCCAGACTAAACTTTGCAACTAGATGATTATAGTAATCATTTAAGGTTTACAAACATCTAACTTATATATAATTTTGAGTATTTATCAACGTTTAAATATAATCTTAAATGTCTCTGGACAATTATTTAGAGCAATTTGAGAAACTCTTACTGCCCAAATTGCCATGTCATCAGCATTAACACAAATAATGCTGCAATTTTCTCTGATGACAAATAGAAATTCATTAGATTTCGGGGGGCAATAATGAGGATGAGGATACAGCTAACCACAATTATATACATAAATGAATTTGTAGAAATTCTCAATGAATGGATATGGTAAAGCTGCCAACTGCCAACCAAATCATAAAACTAATAATCAGAGGATTTGCAAGATGGCAAATTGGAGTCAGAATAAAATTTCCAGCGGTTAAACTTGAAACTATGCCAATATTTAATTCTTGAGTGAGTGAGTGAGTGAGTGAGTGAGTGAGTGTGTGTGTGTGTGTATCGGAAATTATTCGCAAACATTTTTAGTCTGGAGAAGGAGCAACAGTCAGAATTTAGCTAACTGTTTTACAAAATCCCGTATACTATATTGGTATGAAGGCAAACGCCGCTGTTGTATCGAAATCGAAGCTAATCAAAAGATCAGCACCACAACTGGGTTGCATTTAATTCAACCAATTCGAGAATTTAATTGAGATACCGGAAGTTAAAATTGCTTGTTTAGTAAAATGCAAGCCGTGTTGAAAATGATTAGTTAGCCATTACTGATGCTGCTGTGCTGTGCTGTGCACATCCATGCAACCTCTCTTAATAACGAACAGACAGCATTAAAGCAATCAGTCTCAACTAAATCTAAATTATGGAAGCAATTCCAACTATTCCACCTAACTATATTGCTATTTTCAATACGCACGCTAATTCTGCGCCTATTTCTATGGAAATTCACCCAAACCCTTTAGATTAGAATACCTACGCTAATTGCAGGCTTCTATAAGGCTATCTATCCTAAGGCTGGTTC